>BPLR01014272.1:0-93687 GCA_021605095.1 Caerostris extrusa | reverse complement strand
TTCAGCTACGACATAACGGTTAAGGCGGCATATGACAAAGTCATGTCAATGCTCCCTTGGAGGTGTCAAGATGGATGTGCAATTTTTTCTGATTGAGTTTGGTATGCGTAGCAAGTATTTCTATTTTTATTTTATCTCTTTTTCACTAATATGTTGTTAGACTAATTGAATCACCGACACTTAATTAAACAATATCAGAATGTTGAAGATTTAAAATAAATTAATTATTTTAAAATTATTTTCCTGATAGGTTTAATATGTCTGTCCATGTAATTTACTTTAACAGCTAAATAATTTACGATAATTAATCAAGGAATCCCAGGCTAAATTTAAAATATTTGAATCGTTTAATTTGTACCCTCTATGAAAATTTTCTATCAGTAAATTAATCTAATGAATACAAAGCAAGTAATATAAAAACAAATTTTTAAAAGTCAATTCCTTCTTGTTTTTCACTATATTTCAGAAAGTCCTTTATAAATAATTTTCATTAATTTTTTTTTTTTAAGTTTATCTGGCTCCAGCTACTGGTAAATATATGCAACTTAAATCTAAAAAACTAAAATTAATTCATTAAATTTATTTACTGAATTAATATTTGAAAAAACTGCATTAACATCAAGTGTCATCCACTACAAGTTCAAAAAAAATTTATTTATTTGGATGAATACAAAGTATTTTATTAACGATTGAAAATTTGAACAAGATATATATAGGGGAGAGTGTGAGTTAATAGAAGGAATTGAAAAAAAGAACAGCAATCTAGAATTACAGCAAAATAATAAAAGCAAAAATAATAAAAAAGTAAATATAATAAAAGCAAATACACACGATAAAAATAATAAAAACTAATATATTAGGCTATATTTCAAATTTAATTAAAAACTTTTTAATCATTTAAAATTAAAAACTATAGAATACATTAATAAGAATACTCAACACGATCATTTCAAATTTCAAACGTAAAAAATTAAGAATAATAATCCAGAAAAATAAGCTAAATTAAAATCAGACGATTTTTTATGTTATTGCCAATTTGTAGTTACATTATTTTTAAAAAATTGAACAATATATATTAAATGAATAATAAAAATATTTGATAATAAAAGAAAATTAATAATTAAATGAATAAATTAAAAAATCAGATGATTTTTATATTATTTCCAATTTGTAGTTACATTATTTTAAAAATTGAATAATATATATTAAATGAATAAAAAATAATTAATAATTGAATGAATAAAATAATTAATAATCAATAATTAATTAATAATTATTTAGGAGAAAAGAGATTATTAACTAGTATTAATTAATTAATGATGAGCAAATGAGAAAAAGAGAGCAGTGTGAATATATGAATATTTCTCCCATATAAAACTAAAATTAATTAATTTAATTTAATTAATGAATTATTTTCGAAAAAACTGTATTAACATCCAGTGTCATCCACTACAAGTTAAAAAAAAAAAATTATTTTGAATATGAGTGGATGAATAAAATGTATTTATTGACGATTGAAAATTTGAACAAGATATATATAGAAAGAAAGTGAGCTAATGGAAAGGAATTTAAAAAGAAGCGTTATTTATTACAAATATTGATATCCATTACAGATTTTGTACATTGGTATTTCTTGTAAAGATATTTTTTTTAATATTGATATACCTTGGCCCTTCTATAATAAAAGTAAAAATTATATTATAGTACTGTATCATAATAAGACTTAATCATCATAATAAGGCTTAATAAGGTAAAAGTGAGAATATGTATGATTCGTTTTCAATTATGCAGGAAATGTATTTCATGAATCCATAGACGTCATGAATCCATAGACGCCATTATACGTCTGCATCATCGTCTATTTTAAGAAACAGTAGATGATAATAGTGCATGTGCCGTACCTAACCCAGAATGGGAAATTTGAGAGAAAAGATAAACAGCTCTAGATGTTAACTTGAAACATCTAGAGCTATCTGTCCAAATTCTTAGGACAAACTGCTTGTAATCTGCCATTCATCTGGTATTTTTAGGGTCAATATTTCACAAATTATTCTATTTTGAAAATATCCCACTAATTTGGGGCCATCCGGATATGTAAGGTTAAATAATTGTGGCGTTTCCACGGACGGTTAATGTTCATTTATCAATAAGTCTTGGTTCCTTAAATTATGGTCAAGAATAATCACAAATTGAGATAATACTAATTGCTTTTGATGCAATAACTTTCTTCTTGTTAATTTTATTCTTATCAACTAGACAATTGGATTCTGAGGAGCTTCAAATAGAGGAGATCAAACTGAGCTTCTATTTTGTATTTAGCAGAATCCCTTCGAAATCTTATGACCCAAATAAATGGTTTCAAGGTCATTTTATGATCTTAAAGCAATCGCTTTACGGCACTTGAAGTACTGCACTCCTGAAAATTTGTATCTTCTTTATCATGGAGCTCAAGTAAGTGAAGAGTTTTTCTCATATTTGTTAAAACGCTGCCAACTCTTTCCCTCCGTATAGTGGTTACCATGTACACTGACTACCAATAAGTATTTGGACACCTATGCAAATGACGATATCTGCGGTCCTGAGGTGTACGTCACGGACTCCGCCGGTATATATCGTGTAGAAAACAGCATCAGTATTAGTCGCATGCAAGATGCCGCGCAGTTCGGGAGCTGATTTCGAGAATGGTATAATTATCGGGTATCACAAATGTGACCGATTCTTAAGGGACATATCTAGCGATCTGAAGTACCCAAAATCGACAGTGGCCTATGTGATTAAGAAGTGGAAGGTGAGCGGTGATTGTTAGAATGTGCCCTGAGTCGGCAGACCAACGAAACTGGGAGATAAGAGACCGACGAGTGCTCACAGAGAAATTCAGGAAGAACCGCAACCGATGGCCTCATCAGTGAGGAGTTTCAACAGGTGATCCGGGAGTATTGTTTCAATGAATACCATCCGTAAGGAAGCACATCTACATGGTTTTTATGGTCGTGCTGCTGCCCATAAGCCTTTAATCCCAAAGTCCAAACCACGCTGCTCAGTTAATGTGGTGCAGCACATCGAAATTGACTGTAGATCAGTGAAGCAGTTCTTTGGAGTGACGAATCAAGGTTCACCCTTTACCGTTCGGATGGCAGGGTCTGGGTCTGGCGTCTGCCTGGAGAACGTCTGCTGCCAGAAGGCATTGTACCAATAGTCAAGTTCGGCGGAGGTGGAATTAGGGTCTGGGGTGTTTCTCCTGAGTATGGATTGGGGCCCTTTGTCCCCATTCATGGTAAGCTCAACGCCGATGCCTACTGCACTATCTTGGATGACAATGTGCTTCCTACGTTGTGGCAGTTTTACGGTTTGGACCCTGTTACTTTCAGGACGGCAATGCCAGTTGTCATGTTTCGACGTTAACCAAGGCTTGGTATGGTGCCAATGGAGTTCAACGAATGGACCGGCCTGCCTAGAGCCCAGATCTCAACCCTATCGAGAACCTCTGGGATGCGTTGCATCGCTGAATTCAGGGTGCACTACCCGTCCAAAATCGGTGAAGGAACTTCTATGTCTTCTCCAAGCCGAGTGGAAGAATACCACTAGCTGTCATACAAAGACTTGTGGAAAGTATGCCCGGAGGGTTCACGCTGTAATAGCCTCTCGTGGAGGCTCTACCAACTATTGATTTTGAATAATGTTCGTTTTTCTTTTCTATCACAGGTGTCCAAATACTTATTGGTAGTCAGTGTATAAATGCTACGTGAGTAATCATAAAGGCATAATACCTCTTCGTACCGTTATTAATTGATTAAAAGTTTTCCATATATTTTCATATTAGAACAATAATAGTAAAATATTTAAATACTACACCATGGACGTAAATGCGAGTGATATAGCCCGTACTGACTTGAAGGTATAGTTAGAAACGATCCTTAATGATATTCTTGGCTTATAGGTAATTACAAAACAGATCATTTTGAATACACAAAGGATATGAGCAATTTTTCGTTATTAATAAAAACATTTTGAGTTTACTTTAATATAAATATTTCCAAATGTTAAATACTTAAATACAACTAACTCTTGATCAACCAATTGTATATTTAACTTATGCTCTAAATGAAAATTTTTGTAATATTTTCTACGTAGAATTTTAAAATCAACCAGCAATAATTTTTTTATGATCTAATTGTTATTTAAAAACTAGACTTAATTTCATCAACGCTGATAAAGCTAACTGAACTTTTGGAAGTTAATGAAATGAAAATGATGGAGAGTTAAATTCTTTGCGGAACTTTGTCTAAACTTTTTAGTAGGCCTGCGTAATTAAGGCATTGCTACAAATAGGCAAATTTGCATAGTTTAGAAGATATTTTTTTCCACCGAAAGAATTCATTGAAATCATTAAAATGTTAGTTTGACTGTGATGCTAATCAAGTCAAACTAAGAGTTAAAAATTATCGATTATCTAATTGATTAAATTATCGAAACCTTTTAATTGTTGCATTGATTTGCATATAATCTGAAATTAAAAATTTTCTAGTAAGCTTTTTTTTTCCAAAATTTATCATTATTTTCTCATATAAATCATGTTGTTTGTTTTATCTTTTTTACTTGTACTGCCATAATATTCTTTATTGGAAAATATTCTTTTTTTTTTATATTATTTTGGTGCTATTATAAATATATTTTTCTACTCTTTTAGTACTTGAAATGAATACTATGTTATATTTTAACATCTAAAATTATTTTAATAAAATTTTCAAAGGCTCATTTTTTAAGTTTTTTATTAAAAAATTGATTTAAAACTTTAAATTGTTTAAGTGAATTGTTATATATTTAAATTATTAGTTACACTATTAAAGTTTAAATAAAATTTTAAATTCCTTTAAAGTTCGTAAAATATTATTCCACTTCGGATGCAGCAATGGAATTTTACAGATATAAGGGAAATAAAAAATTATTATACAAAATAAATTATTAAATAAAAAGTTAAATAAAAGCAATTGTAACTTATATAATTAGATATAAATTATTTAAATTTTTCAAATAAATTAGTCTTAAAATAAATCTTTTGTTTCCTGATTTAAATTTCATAATCAATAGTAGTTGTAATAGTTTCTACAATTATTTTTTTTTTTTATTATTGAGACATATTTGGCAATTGAATGTTAATACAACTTATTTAGGGAACTGATGGCCAAGTGGCTGCGCTCTGGCGCTTGGTAATACAGGTTTTGGGTTCGAATCCCGGCGATGCTATGGATGTTTATAGTGGTGCGGAATACACTATAAGCCGTACGTCCCGGTTCTTAGCCATGCACCAGTCGCCTGCGACGGGGTCTCTTGGATCTGGTGTATCCTTTCATGCACCAGGGTGATTAATAACAATGACAACTTATTTCCCATTACCACTACACATTATCTATTTATTTAAAAAACTAAAACTACTAAATAATCTATTTATTAAAAAAATAAAACTTAAAAAATACTGCAAAATTGGACGTTAGGAAAAAGGTAAAGGGGGACCTATAATTAAAAAAGTACAAAGAAATATTTATTTCTAAACTTTTTAACGACATATTCCGTAAAGTTTCCTGAAGTATTTATAAAATGAATATTAGAGTAACAGTTTTTATTAATTAAAAATATTTAATGAGAGAAATAATTTATAAAAACATGGAAAACGTTAATTAAAAATTATCTATAAATAATAATAGCTGTAAATTATTTTTCAAGCTGAAGTTCATATGATGATTCAAAACAATCGTTCGATTAGTATTGAAACGTGTTGCGTAGTTATTTGGAAATTATACACAATGCCAGTGAATTAATTATGAATTTTGCTTTTTAGGAATGCACTGCTGCTAGATATAAAGAAATCCACTTAGTAAATCTATCAGTTACAGCCAAAGCTATGTGGTTCATAATGAAGCATTTCTTAACTGACAAATTGAAACAGCGAGTGAGTAAATTTTCCATCTTAATATTATTTCAAAATAATTACTTTCTTATTAATTATTACTGCGCGATTATAAATCTTGATGTTTCCATGTAAATAGAAACGTTAAAAATATATCAGTTTTATATATATCAAAAATATATGCACACGACGTGGTACACGAAATCGCAAGGAGTTGACTTTGGAAACAAACGGAATCTCTGGCATGTTCAATTACTTTACAGAAAAGAGAAAAAAACACACTTCTTGTCGATTCGTCGCAGAGCACTCTTTTTTCTCTGTCACTTTTCATTGAAGTGGACACTTCCTCAGCATGCGCATTCCTCCATCACGATACAGTAACTCATTACGAAGTCCAAATCCCGTCTGTAATTGAAGGTCGAAAAGACAATCTCTAATTCCATGATGTATCGTTATCCATGACATTGATTATCTGCTGTCATATTTGAGTGACATGTTGTTCTCGTTAGAACAAAATACTAATTGCATGTAGTATAAATTTCCACGACACTGCTTATCTGATGTAATATTTGAGTGATAGGTTGTTCTCATTAGAACAAAATACTAATTGAATGTAGTATAAATATCCACGACACTGCTTATCTGATATCAGATTTGAGTGATAGATTGTTAGTTAATATGTACTTTTTAAAGAATATAGATTCCTGTATCCTGGGAACTGAAATGGTATATTTCTCTTCGAAAAACTGCTACACTATCAAAATGATCAGTTATTCATGACTGCCTTCCCGCCACACCCCTTTTACCTTCACTTTAATAGTTCCATTAAAGGTCCTTGCACGTTTCTGACGAAATAGCCATTTTCATATTGAGAGTGTGAATGGAAGCCTTTTATATGAATTTTATTTAGCCTCATTAAATGACCCTTTTATTAAGTGCCAATATGAGTCTTTTTTTGTTGTACACTTATTTTACAATAACGTAGCTATATGAATCGGAAGACACCATGTATTCAATAAGCATGATTATAAGCCGCAGAACAAAAACCCTGGAAAAGCTTCTAATATAATTATGTAATTGCTCAATACAAATAAAAATAAATAATATAATATTATAATATGGCAAAAATGTGATATTAGGGATTCTGCATTCAGAATAGCATATTCATGACAAATAATCTGATAAAAGATTCTACATAATAAAATAGAAAATATTTCATAAAATATTTTTCAGATCTTTAAATATGAATTTTTCTATGGAATTAAATTTGGGTAGAATTATTTGTCTAATATTAGAAAAAATAATTTTAGATTTAATATTACAATTTATACAATATTATAATTTTAAATTAATAAATTTAATTATTTTATTATTTTTTAAAATTATTTAATTATTTTAAAATGTTGTTATTTGAATTATTTAATTTAATTAAAAATTTAATTTTTAATATTACATTTTTAAAATTTAATTATTAAAAATTTATTTAGCATCCTGGAAAATAGTAAATGGGCATATGATTAAATGATGAAGTAATTCTGTCTTAAAATTTCATGAACTTATTTTGGTTCAATTAAATACTGAAATATTAATCTGTAGTTTGGTAATAAATTTCGTTGTTCCAGTTTAGGCATCCAGAGAAAAAATTGATAATTTAAAAAGAAATCGTGGAAATTATAATTTTTATCTTTCATTTGCACATGGATGAAATGAATAAAATTTTACTATTGTTCTTTTTCAGGTTATTTTTCACAAAACTACAGAAACCCTTTTGAATTACTTCCCAAAAGCTGTCTTACCGAAGCAGTATGGCGGCGACTTACAAAATTATGACACAACAGAATGGATTAAAAAAGCCATGGCACCTGAGAAGCTGGCGACACTAGGTGGAAGACCGAGGCAAATGAACGTTTGAATAATATTTATTTAATTTAGTTAAGTAGTGTTAATCTAAGTCAGGGGTCTCCAAACTTTCCAGCGTTAGGGCCATACTGTTTACTCCAGTAAGTACCAAGAGCCAAAACCGTTTTAATTTTTCTGACATTATCTATAATTTCTAGACTAGTCGCCGAGTACTCGCTCTGAACGAGCATACGCTTGCTAAATTCGCTTGTTCAGTTACTACAATTACTATTGTGTGTATCGATACAACCGTTACACTTGACGACAAGTGGATACCCCGCTGTTTCAGTCGCGTTGATTTAGCTTTTTCGTTCCTGAGGGATTTTCAGGATAAAAATCATGTATTTGATTCAGGATATATACATCCAAAACATCGATATACGTACATATGCGATACTCTTTACCCCAACATAACTACCGAGGGTAACCGCGGGATGTTCACTAGTTTATAATGTTAGTGGGATTCATTTCAATTACTTGTTAGTTGTTATGCTTAAGTTAAATTTTCTTCGTATTATGCTTGTCATTAAGCTTTACCTAGCAAATAAATAAAACCGAGTTATTATCATTCTGTGTTTAAAAAAAATAAAAACGAAAAAAAAAAAAAGTTATTCGCCATCGCGGGCCGGATTGATGACACTGGCGGGGCCGGATTTGGGCCGCGGGCCGTAGTTTAGAGACCCCTGATCTAAGCTATTTAGTGATAACCTATGTATAGGCTATCAATAAATAGGTTAAATATATATTAGATAAAAACATGTGATGTTATTCAACGACATGTCTCATTTGGTTTTCCATTACAATCTATATTCTTTAAAATACATTTCCTATCAGCAACTTAAAATAACACTTGCACAGTTTCAAGTAAGTCATAAATAAAAGTCAAGGAGTAGAATTATAAACAAAATTCATTAAATCATTATTATTTGATGCAATTTATATGTATTATGTATTTTTGTATAAACAGATTAATTTGTCAATAATATTTTTGTAAATTTTTTCTGTATTTTAATAATTATTAATGTAGTAATAATTTCGCGTCATTAATTATTTAATATAAATAAAGAAGAATTATAAACAAAACTTGTCAAATTAATATTTGATGCAATTTATATATATATATATATATATATATATATCGTAACTTCAAAGTTTTTGTATAAACAGATTATTTTGGCAATAATTTTTTTTAAATTTTTTTCCAGTATTTTAATAATTATTAATGTAGTAATAATTTCGCTTCATTAATTATTTAATAGAAGTAAAGAAGAAGAATTATAAGCAAAACTCGTCAAATTAATATTTGATGCAATTTATATATATATATATATCTTCAATTCAAAGTTTTTGTATAAACAGATTATTTTGGCAATAATATTTTTTTTAATATTTTCTTGTTGCAAGGAGAATTTTTTCAGATTGCAATGTTAATTTGTAGGATTGAAGTAGAAATGAACCTTAATATATATTAAAGTATTAAAATAGTCATCAAATGCTTGCTGTCACAATTATTAATATAAAGTTATGTAAATTATTAAAATTAATGTTGTATCAATTTTCAAATATACTATTGTGTTATGTTTTAAAGATTAAATGCTATGCAATTTTTATTTAATTCCTTCTATTAGCTCATACTCTCCCTATATGTATTTTGTTTCCATTTTCAAACGTGAATAAAATACTTTTTATTCATTCAGTCAAGTTCAAATACATTTTTTGAACTTCTAGTGGGATGACACTGACGTTAATACAGTTTTTTCAAATATTAATCAGTAATTAAATTTAATTAATTAATTTTAGTTTTTTTAGATGTAAGTTGCAGATATCTACCAATAGATGGCGCCAGAAAAACTTAAAAATGAATGAAAATTATTTATAAAAGACTTTCTGCAATATAGTGAAAAAAAGTAGGAATTGACTTTAAATTTTTTTTTTATATTAGTTGTTTATTAATATAAATTTAAATTCGTGATTTTAAAACATCAAAACCGCAAAACAAAAAAATAATAAAAATTAAACTTCAGCGATTAATTTCTAGAACTAATTTTATTATTATTATTGCTGATTGTATTAACGATAGCATAATAATTAATAGCATTCCTTTGATTGATAAAATGGATTGTGTTCTATAATATTTATTGTCACATGACATCTGTTAATCTGTATTTTTACAAAAGAATAATAATCTGCATATGATATTTTCTGTAATTATTAACATCGAATGCGATTTTCTCAATATTTTTTCCTTTCATTTGGAAAAGAAAGACATTTTACACTTTTACTAGCGGCGGTTTAAATTTCCTACTTACTATTCTTCAAAATTTTTCATAAGATTACTTTTTGTAAAAATAGTTATATTTTTGAAATTCTTTCTTTGAACTCTTTCATATACATGTTTCTTATACATTCATACATACATATTCAAATACATGTCGGTAAATTTTTAATAGGTTATTTCTCAGAATAGTCATATTTGGGCATAATGCTTTTTTAAACAATAAAAAAATAAATAATATAAAAAAAAAAATTATAAAGTCAATTCCTACTTTTTTTCACTATACTGCAAAAGTCCTTTATAAATAATTTTCTTTCATTTTTTTTTATTTGGCGCCATCTATTGGTAGATGTATGCAACTTAAATCTAAAAAAAGCTAGAATTAATTAATTAAATTTACTTTCAGAATTAATATTTGAAAAACTGTTTTGACATCAAGTGTCATCCACTACAAGTTCAAAAAAAACATAATAGCTAATAGACGGAATTGAATAATGAAAAGTGCATAGGAAATATAAGTGGAATATTGTTTTCAAATATTTGCACATTTAACAAATATTACGTTATTTAACATTTTATATTATATAATATAATACTTTATATATTATAACATTTTTCTTAACATAATATGTATTATAAATGTTATATAATACATGTAACATTTATATACATTATATAACAAGTAAAAATCTCATATATAACCGTGATAAATGAAAAGTCTGTAATAATTCTTTCACAATAAAGAACAAATAATTTTTAATATACTATAATAATGCATTATATTATGGTTTTTTATAAGATATTTTTATAAAAATTTCAAATACTTTTAATTAAATTATAATATTAAATTATTTCTGATTCTTGTTTTTCTAGAAATCAATGTTACTTTTTCAGTTAAATATTGGTCGTTTGAGGTAGGTGGTCGACCAGAGGGCTCTCCATCTTCAACGCGTTCTCTGCCTTCTTTAATTGTTTATATCACTTCAAAACATTTATTTCCGATATGAGAATGCTCACCGAATGCTTCCTACAACATTCTATACGTTTTTTCAAACAAAATTGAATGCAAGTTCTTTTGCTCAATTAATTCAGACATTTTAAAAATCTCTGAATCAGTTTTAGCGTCTTACAAAGCCAAACATAACTCAAACACTAATGAATATTTTGACGTCAAAATTTATAAAGATGTCAAGGACAGTGCCAGCAACCTAAAAAAAAAAAATTAAATTTCATAAGCCCCTGGAATTTTAAATTGAAATTTGGTCTTACTTTTTGGTCACATTATTATTGGTTTTAAAGTATTAGAGGAGGGAAATTAAGACATGGAATATATATATATATGTATATATATATATATATATATCATTATAGTATATTATCCATTAAACTATATGTGACATATTTAAAAACAATTAGATTAGCACATATTTAAAAACAAATATGATAAGTTTATAAAGCAATCATTTGAATTTATTGCTGAAGATAATAGTAAAAATATTTAATTAAATTTGATGCTATTCATAATCTGTATGCGGATAGAAAAATAAAAATAAATGAGTTATAATGATAATCCATTGACAGATATAATGATAGACTTGATGTATAGTCGGCTAATAGAAATAGAACATTCTTAATAACTTTTGAAATTATTATTAGACCTTCACGTATGCGATATCGATTAAAATGGCTGAAAAGGGGCTAACTTCTGGTTCAATGCAACTGATTAACAAAATTAATTAGCATGTTTAATTATCAATTAACTCGAAATATTTGAATTAACGAAACCCGGCATCTTTAGCGCAGTCAATACAGCGTGTTAAAAGTAATATACCCACCAATTGTGACAAAATTCACCTAATTTATAAAATTACAAACAAGGACTATGTACAGTATTACTATTATTTCATTCATTAACTGAATAACACATTTCGTTTGCTTGTTACTATTACTAAGATTAAAGCCAGTAAAATCTGTTTGATTTCATCGGAAAACGTTTATAAACAATAAAAATACTTGAAATTGTTGATTTAAAAGTAATAACATTTATTCTTTTAAAGCAATTATACTATTCAAATTCAATAAATAACGATAATAATGATTAAACTACATTTGAGAAATCACCTATAAAATTGTATTTCTTTTTCTATAGGCGTCTTAAATTTTCTAACCATATGGCATGTTTCAATTCCTTCTATTAGCTCACACTCTCCCTATATACCTTGTTCAAATTTTTAATCGTTCATAAAATACTTTTTATTAATTAATTCAAGTTCAAATACATTTTTTTGAACTTGTAGTAGAGGACACTTGTTGCTAATACAATAAATAATGTCGAAATAATAAGTTTTTCAAATATTATTTCAGTTAAATTTAATTAATTAATTTTAGTTTTTTTTTAGATTTAAGTTGCATATATCTACCAATAGATGGCGCCAGATAAACTTAGAAATATTAATGAAAATTATTGATAAAGGACTTTCTTCAATAGAGTGAAAAAAAAAGTAGGAATTGACTTAAATTTTTTTTTATATATATTACTTGTTTTACGTAGGCATATTAAATTTTCTGAGTTATTTTCATAAAACAGTTAACAATGAAGATCACTATTTGTTTTTAACTGCACCAAATTAGCTAAATTAGTGATTGAAGGTGCATTATTAAACGACTAATTAAGTAAAAATTCTTAACAGAGTGTTTAAAGGCAACTTTGTTAAGTATATGTTTTTAAATGTATGTAGGGATTGTATTGGGAGCAAAACAGATGATTTTTTTTCATGCTTGCGTTTAGTATGTTTTTATTTTTTTAAACTTATAACAAGCTATTAAAATGCTTTTTAACAATTACAGAAAACGATTTTTTAAACTTTTACAAAACAAGTAACAAAAAAAAAAATTTTTTAAGTCAATTCCTTTTTTTTTTTTTTTTTTTTCACTATCTTGCAGAAAGTCCTTTATAAATAATTTACATTCATTTTTTTAAGTTTATCTGGCGCCATCTATTGGTAGATATATGCAACTTAAATCTAAAAAAAAACTAAAATTAATTAATTAAATTTAATTACTGAAATAATATTTGAAAAAACTGTATTAACTAAAATGTCATCCACTACAAAGT
Source organism: Caerostris extrusa (assembly GCA_021605095.1). NCBI lineage: Eukaryota > Metazoa > Arthropoda > Arachnida > Araneae > Araneidae > Caerostris > Caerostris extrusa. Next base: position 80,493 of record BPLR01014272.1, on the reverse strand, counting down.
TTCAAAAAAATGTATTTGAACTTGAGTGGATGAATAAAAAGTATTTTAGGAACGATTGAAAATTTGAACAAGATATACATATAGGGAAAGAGTGAGCTAATAGAAGGAATTGAAAAAAAGTTGTGTAAATGATTAATTATTCAGCATTTTTAAACTTTTAATTAGATAATATGATTTAAATATCAATTATTGCTACGTAGAATGAAAAAAGTCAGATTAATCAAATAGTTATTAAGTCACTATAGTTATGAAGTCAAATTATCATTCATTTATTATTTGGTGATATTTTTAAAAGTGAATCTGAAGTTTCGTTAGTAATTCACTTTCCATTAGCGTCATTTTAATAGTGATTCATTGATTTTAATTAAAATTCATATTTTTTTTCAAAGCAAACTCTATAAGTATTTTACTTTGTAAATAGACCCATTTTTACATTAACGATGTGGTTATTTTATTTGTAATTCATTTCGAATATTCTCGATAACGCTCATAGTTTGTTTTAACGAAATACATAGTTTATTCTGATTTAACTTAATTTTTCATTTAGTTTCATTTCTTCAGTTATTTTTTTTTAATATATTCACTTTTCATTTATTCATTTTTGCTTTATAGTTTAGTTTCAATCGACCTATTTATTTATTTAATGTTTAATTAATATTCGCGACATATGGTCGTTTTCCTATTTCTGATTTGAAGATTTTACTCATTATTGTAAACATCTCAGAATTCTTTTGGTTTGTACGGTTAATGAATATGATCGCTAGATGGTGTCATGATTCACTTTGGAAATTTCAAAAGTTATGTAGCAGTTAAAGCTGTTAATAAACAAACAAAGGAAAGATAGGGCCTGAATGGTCGAGTGGCTAGAGCTCTGCAGCTCGGTACCACAGGTTTCGGGTTGAGTCCCGGCGGTGCCATGGATGTGTGTAGGGGTTCGGAATCTCCTTTAGACTATAGATTCCAGCCTGTTAAGCCCTCGTGCGCAGAAAATGACCATAGAGCGAAAAACAAAATAAAAGATAGCCAGCATTAATTATTTTTAGGTGAACATCTTACGAACGTAGAACGAAAAAAAAAAAACGTAGTTCATAAATGGATCTAAATCGAGATCTTTGTGAAACAACTTCACAATCTCTAGCCACGGAGCAATAAGTATACTGGCTATCGAGCTGTTCTGAAAAACTAGCAACTTCAGAAAGTTTTGAGTTGAGGAGGAAGACCATATATGGCAATCATATAAGATATTTAATCAAAGAATCGACTTGTGTCTGATCGCAAGTCTTCTCTTTCGAAAAAAAAAACTTAGACAGTTGTCTTTGATGCCTTAAGGCAAAAGCTACACCGACGTTACTCACTAGCACTACCCAGGAGTTGGGTGGAGCTTGAAGATGAGCTGCAGACACGGAGCAACAATACCCCCACAATGCTCTCTACGATCATGTTATTGACCGAGACCTACGGTTTAAAGGGGATTCCGAACCACTACATACATCCATGGCACCGTGTGACTCGAACCGGGAACCTGTGGTACAGAGCGCCATTCAGGTCCCTTTCGAAAATTAGGTTTGGAAATTTTAGTAGCTTTAGCAACTAATTTGGAAAAAATATGAAGAAAAGTTTAATTTTGCGTCAAAAATTAACCCTAGGTATTTATTTATATTTGTAACTAAATGATCGGTTGGATATAAATGGTGACATCTTCGAGGTTGTCAATAATGCGTTTCTGAGTAAACATAAGTGTTTGATAAGATTTCACTTTAATTTTGCAGAGGGTTAACAGATTCTGAAGATAATGAATATAATTATTGATCTGAATGACGACAGAATTTAGTGATTTCTGTTGACTAACTATCACCGCGTTATCCTCAAATATTGTTAGTTGCCCTTTTCCGTCTTAGACAAATCGTTTAAAATGATTAAGAACAAATGGAGACCAAGTAAAGATCCTTTAAGTGCACATCTCCTGATTGGACAGAATATGGAGGAAAAGGCTACCTACTTGTACTCGGAAGAACTTAACAGGAAGAGAATCAGTTTAATTAAATTATCAGAATTAAATTATCCGTTAAATTATCAGAAAAACTAAATCCTATGATAATCCTGCAATAATGCCAAAATTTGTCAAATGCTTTGTTTACGTCCGAAATAAGGGTCTGATGGCCGAGTGGCTTGCTCTCTGGCGCTCGGTACCACAGGTTTCGGGTTCAAATCCCAGCATTTCCATGTGTGTTTGTAGTGTTTCGAATCCACTTTAAACCGTAGGTCCCGGTCCTAATAGGATCGTAGTGCGTTGTGGGGGCATTGTTATTCCGCATCCTTGGCTTATCTTCAAGTTACACACGCCCTTTGGGTAGTGCAAAGTGAGTAACGTCAGTGCGATCGTTATGGCATAAAAGATCACGGTCTATTTGCCGGCTGCATTAGAAGAAAAAAACCATCTAGAAATAATATTACTGTAGATTATCGATTGATAAAAGCCTTAAAAAAAATAGATTAAAAGCTGTTGGTTGTAACTTAATTATTTTTTGAAGCGAAATTTCTCAGGAATGCGGATATTCTTTAGTACAGTGAAGTTTCCAGCCATTAAATAACGAATATTCTAATATTTTGCTCATGCTGCTAAGCAGTGATTGTAAGCGATAATTTTGAGGGTAAGCTATGTTACAATCAGGATTTTGAATAAAACCAGCTTTTGGAAAAATAACACTTCTCAATTAAAAAAAAAATATGAGATAGGTTATTAGAAGAATATAGTGAATGGTGAGATTTTTTAACATGAAAGGGGACATAGAGTCTAGATCAGGTATGGACAAACTACGGACCGCGGGTCAACTCCGGCCTTTCCGGAAGGTTCTATCCGGCCCGCGGATAGAATTTTAATTTGCCGGTCCGAGGCAAATTAAAAGAAATGTATATTTATATATTATATATCCATCTCCTTTTCTACTTTGATTAAATATTATTTTTTTTCTCTTTTATTATTTTTTTTGGAACGACTGATGATCTTTTTACTTTCTGTATTTTTGTTCTACAAAACATAAATCGACGGAAATAGCAAAGCACAGACAGCTTTCAATCGATAAAATGTTAAAAGCGGAAGTTCTTTGTTAGTTATAACTGTAGACTGGCGCCAACAAGCGCTCTGTCTTTCTCGGAGAGCAGACATATGAGAATCCAATATAGGTGAATTAGACCTCACATGTGCGCATTTTAAGCTCCAGCCAGCGGATTTTTCTTTTGAGGAGAGTTCTAATATTATTGATTGCGTATGGAAAGATTGCGGACATATAGCATTGTTGTGAATAATGGTGAAATTATTCAAAGTATAGCTTAGTTAATGCTTGTTTGGGTTAGTCGTAAAATATTTCAACCCCAAAATGGCTACTAAAAACGTAAAGTTGATAGAGTGCCGTGCTTTTAATGATGGATGGACACGGAAATATTTTTTTACAGTTGTAAAGGATAAACCAGCGTATCTCATCGCAAATTCATTCATGCCATTAACGTATTTAAATTGTAATACTTGTATGCTGTTTTTAAAATTTTAGAAAAATTGTCTTGGTCCGCCAAACTTTTATTTTTTTTTTCGATTTTTAAAAAGTCCGAAAAAGTTTACCCATCCCTGGTCTAGATCCTGAGCTTTGTGGTTTTCGGTTTTCTTAATGAATTCACAAACTTTCCTTGGGATAATCTTGCCAATAGAAATATCGTGTTCAGGGTTGAGGATTTTTTCACTAAATTGTTGGTATATCTGGAGAAAACAAAATAGGAACCTGAAGCGAAAGGCTGTTCACCAAGAATTCAGTTTTCTACTTCGGAGATGTAGTCCGAGTTTGGGATGGAGGTTATCAGTGGGGGAATGTTGGTGAGGAGTTTGCATAGTAAAAAATGATCGTCTAAAGATTGAATTTGTATTAGGCCAGGAATGGGCAAGCTTTTCGGTCGCGGGGCAAAAATCGTGGAAAAAAGTTTGGCGGGCCAAGATAAATTTTTCTAAAATTTTAGAAACAATATACAAATATTACAATTTAAATATGTTAATGAGATGAATGAAATTGCGATTTCATTTTTAAAAGTTCCTTATATTGAGGTTCGAAGTGAGATGTACTGATTCTAAGGAACGAGGCTAAATGCTCATCTGTCAGTCTACTTCTAAAATAATTCTTTCTAAGGTTCAGAGTTGAAAACGCATATACAGTGAGCCACAAAATTGAGTATACACCTCTAAAACTTTTAGACTTCTTCCAATCACAAACTAAATATTGATTTAAATAGATAATTTTTTTTTATTCTAGATACTTTAACCTCTGCTTTACCATCCTATAATAACACAATTCTATAGTTAATTATTTATTACGAAAAAAAAAGTTAAGCGATTCGAAGAAAAGATAGAAAACCATGCCACAAAATTGAGTATACACTTCTTATATTTGTAAATTATGCCACCACTTTTTTTAGTTTCAAATTTTCTTTAAAGAGTTTCAGGAGTAGCTGCTGCTTATAACACGTGCTATTGCACTTCAACGCTTTTTAAATAGTATTTTTCTCATTAAAAATCGTAAAATGAGCTCTCGTAGAGAAACTACTGAATCTGAGCGTTTATTGGTTGTAAAATGGTCGAAAGAGGGCAAATCTCTTCGAGAAATCGCTTCGTTGATTGGTGTAACTCATGGTTGTGTCCAAAAATACTACAGAAGTATAAAAAAATTGGATCTGTGGCCAATATTCCTGGAAGAGGACGTAAAGAAATACTGAGTACTACAGCGGAAGATCATTCACTCAGTAAAGAAAGATCCGAGGGTGAGTGCCTCTAAACTAGCTTTATCGATGTCCTCTACAATCGGGAAAAAGATCTCAGTTGAAACAATTCGACATACCCTTCACCAATATGGGTTTTTATGGCCGTACACCAATACGAAAGCCACTTATCAAGTATGTGAATAGACAAAAGAGAGTGATTTTTGCCAAAGAACATCGTTTAAAGCCTATTTCTTTCTGGAACACTATAATATTTTCTGATGAAAGTAAGTTTAATCTTTACGGAAGCGATGGACGATTTAAAATATGGAGAGAAGCTGGGAAAGTACTGGCACCTAAAAACACCATTAAGACAGTCAAGTTCGGATGTGGATATGTCCTCGTTTGGGGTTGTATGTCGGCTGGAGGAGTTGGAGAGCTTGCTTTTATTGATAGTATTATGGACAAACATGTATATTTGGGGATTTTAAATGATAACTTGAAAAAAGTGCCAATAAGTTGGGGCTTGGGTCAAGCTTCATATTCCAGCAGGACAACGACCCCAATCATACAGCGAAGATTGTGCAGTTATACTTGCTGTACCATTGAAAGAAGCAATTACACACTCCAGCCCAGTCTCCAGACCTAAACGTCATCAAAAATTTGTGGTCGCAATTAGAGAAAGCTGTACATGAGCACGAAATCACAAGCAAGGAAGTTCTCGAGAAGGTTCTGAGAGAAGAATGGGCTAAAATTTCAGTTGAAACCACTAAAACACTATTAGAATCTATGTCCAGAAGATTACAAGCTGTAATTCAAGCAAAAGGTTATGCAACAAAATATTAATTTGTACGTTAAAAGGAAATTAATAAAGGTGTATACTTTTTTTTTTGTGGTGGTGTTTTTCCTTCGTCTCAGATCGTTTATTTTTTTTTTTCGTAAAAAATAAATAAACGTAACAATTTTATAAGTATAGTACGGTAAAGCATAAACTAAAGTATATAATGTAAAAATTCAATCATCTTAAAGCAATATTTAATTTGTAATTGTAAAAAGTCTCTAAGTTTCTAAGGTGTATACACAATTTTGTGGCCCACTGTATAAGATAGGTAAACATAGCATTGATTTTCTGCGAGTGAGATATTAAATTTGGTACTTTCGATAATGATTTGTAAAACTCTAACTTAGCCATATCTGAGCTCACTGCTTCACTTTACGTTGAAAGGCATGATAAAATTATACAGATTTGTTTGAATGGCACTGAAATCTTGAAATCTGCGTTCGAACTCAAAATGCAGTTTTTTCAAGTCATCTTCATAATTCTTAAGCTTCTCTTCATTTACTGAGCGTATTGAATTTAACATCGGGAAATGAGGCAGGTCGTTCTTAGCTAGCTGCCCAGCAAACAGATTAAGTTTTAGTTTAAAAGTAAATTTATTTTTAGTCAATTTATGTTTTGTAGAACTAAAATAGAGAAAGTAAAAAGATCGTCAGTCCTTTGGAAAAAATGGACGAAAAAAATAACATTTAATCAAAGTAGAAAATGAGATAGCTATATGATATATAAATATATATTTCATTTAATTTGCCTCAGACCGGCAAATTAAAATTCTATCCGCGGGCCGGATAGAATCTTCTGGCTTGCCGGTGTTGGCCTGCGGGCCGTAGTTTGCCCATCCCTGGTCTAAAGATTGAATTTGTATTAGGCCATAATATTTCGATGTTGTGCACCCATCTTTGAAGTGAACATTTTCTGATAAGCTTTCTCCTATACAAACATTTTTGGTAAACTCTGCTCAGGAATCTGCTGTCTCTAAGATCGACGGAACCGGATACTTTCTTTTTATAACATTTTTGAAGATATCTGGAAATCGAAATCAAAAATTTGTTTAGGAAATTTTAATTGAATGGATGAATAAATATCCAATAAGTCTTGGTATAAATATATAATAAATCTTATAAAATAAGTATTCAGCAGGTTTTGTTTCTTTAGATAAAGTTGATATTAATCAGAAGATGAGACAATACTAATTGTATTTGATGTAATAACTTCCTTCTTGCAAATTGTATTCTTATTAACTGGATATTTGATTACTGAAGAGCTTCCACTAGACGAGGTAAGACGAGCAGCAGTATTGTATTTATTGCAATCGCTACGGCAACCTATGACCCAAATAAATGGTTTCAAGGTCATCTCCGATCTTAAAAGCAACCCTTTAAATCACTTGAAGTACTGCACTCCTGAAAATATTTATCTCATGTATCACGGAACTCAACTAAGTGGTTCCCGTATTTGATTGTTTATAAACCATGTTAAGTTTGTGAACAAGTTTTTAAAGATATTGGAGTAAGTTATTACAGGGCGATTTTTAATTAATATACAACTTTTAAATGAAATAATTCATGAGTCGTTGCAATATGACAGCTTGCAGTTTATTTCATTAATGAAGTTATACATACTAGTGAAACAGTAAATACAAAATTAATTCGAACAAATATTATTCATGCAATAAAAACATATTTAATCTGAAAAGTAATATTGATTACCAAAAAAATATATATATAAAAATCTTTTATGGTAAAAATTCTGTTTTTTAATATTTACGAAATGCAAAATTGGAACTAATTAAAAATATATTATAACCTGAATACACTTAATTTTTTATTATTAACCAATGCAAATAATATAAACTTCATTAAAATCGTATGAAATATATGAACAGTAGAAAAAAACGTGTAAAACTTTTAAAACTGTAATTGTCGAGCAATAGGACAGTTTACAGTGTATTTCAATAATACAAGGGTATACACACAAGTGAAATAATAAATATAAAATTAATTCTAACAAAAAATTTCGAAACAATAAAAACCTATTTAATCTAAAAGTAACATTGATATGCAGAATAAAAAATGAAAAAAATACCAAAAACTTTTATGCTAAAATTCCGTTTTTCACTATTTATAAAATGCAATAATTTACATGAAAATGTTTTGAAAAACTTAATATAGCAATGCAATGAAATAAATTTGGAATTAATTGAAAATATCTTATAATCTTCATACACCATATTTTTTTTTATTATTAATCAATGCAAATAATATAAACTTCATTAAATTCGTATGAAATATGTGAACAATAGAAAAAAATCCATATAAACTGTTTAAAATATAAAATGTGAGGGTATAGGACTGTTTATTTTAATATTATAATTATACACACAAGGGAAACAGTACATACAAAATTAATTCTAGCAAAAGTATTCATGCATATAAAAGAATATTTAATCTAAAAAGTAACATTGATTTCCAGACAAAATATCAAAATCATTTATGATAAAAATTCAGTTTTTCAATATTTATAAAATATAATAATTTACATTAAAAGTCTATGAATAAATTTAATACAACAATAAATTTGAGAACTGATTAAAAATATATTATAATCTTCCTAAACGGCATATTTTTTATTATTAGCCAATGCAAATAATACAAACTTTATTAAAAATCGTAGGAAATATAGGAAAAAAAAATCCCTATAAAATGTTTAAAACATGAAATGTGAAGCTATATGGTAGCTTACAGTTTATTTTAGTACTACAGTTATACATATAAGCGAAACAATAAATACAAACTTGATTCTAACGAAAATTATTCATGCAATAAAAATATATTTAATCTAAAAGTAACATAGATTTCCTGAAAACTACTAAACTCTTTTTTGGTAAAAATTCAGTTTTTAATATTTATAAATATACGTCTTACTATAATTTACATTAAAAGGCTCTGATGAAATTTAATAGCATAATTTAATGAAATAAATTTGAAATTATTTTTATCTTATAACATAAATAATATAATTAGGGTTATTGAAGAGTACTAAACATTTTTCTTTTCTTTACTGTAAAATGAATTTTACAGAAAATTCGTATGACATTTACATATGAGATATTTTTATAATCTTGTATAATGTAATGTTTTTTTTTAAATATACAAATATTTGAATATAATATTTTGATCACATTTCCTATTCTACTCCACATTAAATAAGAATTATGCTAAAATATGTTTAATTTGAGAGATAATATATTAAAGAATATAGCAACATGTGTTTGAGTATTCTATTTTTATAGCTACTTAATATGAAGGAATTTCTAAAATACAATTCTTTTTACAAAAACATTCATTTTTCCTCTGTTTTGTGAAACATCGTAAGTCATCATCATCATCTTTGGCGCTACAGCCCATTGTGGGCCAAGGCCGTCTACCTACTGGTAGATTTCGAGACGAGAGACGTTTTTCTTTTTACGGGGCAGGGTTGTCAGCTCTATGCCCAACGCTCAACAGTCTTATGAGACCAGAACCTACGGCTTAAAGTGCATTCCGAACTACTACAAAAAATACGTAGGAAATTTAAATTATCAATAGGAAAAGTGTAACATGTTTCATTTTTCAAATGAAATAAGAAATATTGCCAACGCTTCTAATTTTATATCAATAATTAGAAAAACATATCATATGCAGATTATTTTTTGTAAAAATACATAATAGCAGATGTTATGCATATATTAGCAGATGTTAAGTAAAAAAAAATTATCAATGTAACACAATGCAATGTATTGATCAAATGAAGTTATTAATTATTAAAATATAATAACTAATACACTGAGCAATAAAATTTTATGTATATTTGTTCTAAAAAAACGCAGTAATTTGGGTAAATTACTTACATTATTGTGTTTTATTGTTAACATTTTGTTTAAGTTTCTTAACTTTTTAGCTTCTAAAATTACGAATATATATTAACAATGAAAAAATGTATAATATTAGATTGACATATTATTACATATTTAAATTTGACATAATTTTACATAAGATTAAATTTTATAATTGCCCTAATATTAATTTTTAAAATTGATGTGATATTATATAATATCTAACTAATTACTAGAATAATACATATTATGTTCACCAAAATTTGACGAATATTTTAATAGTTGAATATATTTTAACGTATATTCTTTATTTAATTTTGTAACTTCAAACATAAACATTAACATATTTATCTGAAAAAAAAACACCATAAAAAATTAATGGATAAATTTTTAATTTAAAAGATGTTATATTTGATAAATATATCCCTAAAATTACTTTCAGAAATTGTAACGGTCAAACAAGTAATAAATTGAATTTTTTACCTGTTTTATTATTAATAAAGTATATGGAAATATTTTTAAAATAATTATTGCAAATAATTATTTGTCAATACAAAAATCTTTACGATTAATATATATATATATTGCATCAAATAACATATCATTGATTTTTTATGGTTTTATAATTATTCTTCTTCTCTTCTATTTATGACTGAATACAAAACTTCCTTAAAATCTGAGCATTTTTATTTTAATGTGCTAAAAATATGTCTTTGATTGGTATTTCAAATATAGATTATAATGGACAGCTTTGTATAGCCCTTCCTAGTATATATATGTATATATATATATATCACCATCTAACAGGCATATAAATATATAGAGAGAGAGCGAGAGAGAGATTGTATCAGATAACAAATTATTATTAGTTATTAGCAATTATAAATTATTATCAGTTATTATTAAAATTAAAATCAAATTATTATAACCCTGTCATCTAATAGGTATATATATATATATATATATATATAACATCGCCATCTAACAAGTATATATAGCTATTACAGAAACTTCAATGAAATCTGTACCAAGTTTTATTTCAAAGTGCTGAGAATATGTTTTTGATATGTATTTCTAATATAGATTATAATGGACAGCCCTGCTATCTGACAGGTACAAAATAGGACACAGCCTTGAAGGACATCAAATGATTTGATCTAGTATATATTTACAACAAATATCCCTATTTATACCTCATTTCTTATTCAGTAATACAAACTATTGTTTTTATCAATAAATAGGTAACCTTGTATAAAAATTAGATTAACACTATTCCATTAAATTAAATAGATGTTATTCAACTTTCATTCATTTCTTTGGTCTTCCTCCTAATGCCGCCAGTTTCTCGGGTGCCATGGCTTTCTTAAGCCAAGAGGACATGTCATAATTTTCTAAATCCCCACCATACTGCTTCGGCAAGACAGCTTTGGGAAATGGTTCAAGAGAGCTTCTGGAGTGTTGTGTAAAAAAACCTGAAAATGAACAACGTTAATATTTTATTCATTTGTTCCATGTGCAAATAAAAGGTAAAAAGTATAATTTCAACTATTTTTTTTCGCAAGTTTCTCCAGATGTACCATCTGGAGAATACTTTATTAGTGCTCAGTCATTGATATTGGAATTAGATATACTCTATAATATATTGTTTGACCTGATGAAATATGGGAAAACTAATTGATTTCATATTAATAGAATGTCTATTATTGACTCAATGCATAAGAAATTATATTATTAAAATGATATTAATACCAGGAAATTTCTTGCTTTGATTTGATTTGTTAAGGAAGTAATTGTTTTGAAATAATACCATGATGGAAAACTAGAATTCACTCACTCGCTTTTTTTATTTTATCCGTTAAGAAAGGCTTGATAAGGAACCATACAGCTTTGAATGTAACTGATAGATTGACTGCATGAAATTCTTTATATCTGCCAGCGATGCAATCCTGAAAATGAAAATCATAATTAATGCAAAAGTATTGTATATATTTCTTATATATCTATGCAACAAGTTTCAGTCCTAATAGAACGATTGTTTTGAATCGAATCATCAAATGATCTTCAGTATGCATAAATAATTTATGTCTATCTTCCGGAGGTCCCCGAGCTCATTTATTTCAGCCATTTCCCAGAACTGTCAAAATTATATAAGTATATTTAAATTAAATACATTTAATATACGCTCAAGTTGAAAATTTCAGAAAATTGTTATAATTAAAAGTAATGTTTCAATAAATATACAAGGCCATTCAGCTCAAGCTGTAAAAGGACTAGGTTTGCCAGGGTACACATAGATGATATGGAAGTAGTTACAAATAAAGGGTTAAATGCTTCCGAAGGGAGACGATAGTTTACACAGAAAACTGCAGAAATGAAGAATACAAGGGACTGTGTAGTTCATTTAAATCAATGTACTTCAATAGCAACAAAAAACTCAATTATGAAAATCAATCGTTTTTCACGTAGAATTCACCGATTGCGACAACTGGATATTCTACCACAGTGCAATGTCCCACTGATACCAGCAGCAGCGAGTTCGTTTTAACCTGCGTTTTAGAATTTGGGAATGTCTTGCGCAGATCTAAAACCGTCTTATCTATGTTATGTCCGCAGTACGTTCTCTTCGTCCACAACCGATGAAGATTCTCTATAAAGAATTCCTTTCAGATTACTTACTAAAACATTCATCCAAAGTGGTGTCTATGGCTGAGTGTTTGTCACATAAGATATTGTTGCGCGTTCATGCACTTTACCTTCTTAATCACAACCCCCTGCATCCAAGGCTATGTAATTCAAGTTGATGTACAAAATAAATTTTACCACGGTAGTATGAAAAACATAATAATAATAAAAATTTAATTAAAAAATTCTCTACAATGGGAGTAATTCTGCCTTGCATCCACGACAACAACAAATATACCATTTCTAAGCTGAAGGAATAAATGTGAATTCATTTAATCCGCAAACTGCCTCTGATTTTTAAAAAGAAGGTATCAGACAGCTTGGTTCAACAAATTCCTCTTGTCATGGTGTTTGCTTCAATGCTATCCACTATCTGCCACATGCAAAATGTCGTCTTGTGGGAAGGAGATGCGGAGAACATTTAATTATATTAAAATCGTTACATTTCTCTGTTGCTTCTCTCTCTTATTGATTATTTTCACTTTTCTGAAACACCTTCTCACTTTGCCTAGGGACCGTTATTTTGGTGCTATAGGTATAATTCCAATACCGTTGATGGTCTTTCATAACATAGATCAAATACCAATAAAACAAGTAATTTAAAAAAAAAATTTTAAAGTCAATTCCTACTTTTTTTTCACTACATTGCAGAAACTCCTTTATAAATAATTTTCATTCATTTTTTAAGTTTATATGGCGCCTCTATTGGCAGATATATATGCAACTTAAACCTAAAAAAAAACTAAAATTAATTAATTAAATTTAATTACTGAATTAATATTTGAAAAACTGTATTAACATCAAGTGTCATCACTACAAGTTCAAAAAAACTGTGTTTGAACTTGAGTGGATGAATAAAAAGTATTTTATGAACGATTGAAAATTTGAACAAGATATATATATAGGAAGAGTGTCAGCTAATAGAAGGAATTTAAAAAGTAGGTGTCTCGTTTGAAATTTTTGATATTTTGTCACTGTAACAGTAACTGTTAAAGTTTAACTGTACATTTCCTGTGATTCTTGAACGCATACTGAAAATACCTTAAACCAAAATTTTATTCAGTTTCTGTGAACGGTATGATAGTAACGGTCATCGATAAAGTTTTTTAAATACGGAAAAAAGGTTTCACCTACCTGAGATCCGTGATAAATAAGGTAAATATTTTCAGGAGTGCAGTACTTCAAGTGCTTTAAAGGGTTGCTTTTAAGATCAAAAATGATCTTGAAACCATTTATTTGGGTCATAGGTTCCCTAAGAGATTGCAATAAATACAATATTGCAGCTCGTTTGACTCCTCTACTGGAAATTCCCCAGGAATCAATTGTCTAGTTTAAATGAAAAAAAAATTATCAGCAAGAAGAAAATTATAGCATCAAAAACAATTAGCAATTTCGTGAATTTCAAAAACACTAAGATACATATAATATACTTTGATTTCAGGTATTCCAACAGTCAGAAATCTGTTGGTGTGAGATCGTTGAACCTTGTAGACCACGGAAATGTGAAATGGCGGAGTTCAAATTCTGCAATCAAACTGTTGTGTTAAATAAAATTTAACAGAACCCTCCATATGGAGGCAGGAAAAATAATTAGAATTATTTTTGTTTCTTTTGTATTTTTGCAAATGTTTTAATTTTTATTTTTATTTTCCAAATTGAAGGACATTAATATTTTTGGCCTACCTTTATAAACAGGCTGGTTTAAACAAAGATAAAGAACTAAGCAAAATAATTTTTATATTAATTTTGTTGCGTTTAGCCTTGATTTAAAAAAAAAGTCTTCTCATGTTTCGAATCTGCCAATAGGCAGACGACCTTGCCTCGCCACAGAACTGTTGGACAATTGAAGAGGAAGAATCTCTTAAAACTTTATGTCCCCAAATAGTCCCAGTACTTTACTGTTCTAATTGGACAAGTGTCATAGATTATCAGGTCTCATTTAGAATTCAATGTGTCCACATTTTATAAAGAAACAAGTGGGTAGCTGATTTGTACAAATCTTATAGGTAATTTGCTTTCAAAATAGCGCGAATGTTTCTTACAAATTCTAAAAATGTGATGAGAAAATTAATGTCACTGTTCTTAAAGCGTGGGGTGCCGTGCTTTGTATAACATTTTAAAACTAACTCTGCATTTCGGTGTGAAACTAGTGAAAACTTATAACGATTGATATCGAGCACCTCACGCTTTTGGAACAGTGACATTAATTTTCTCGTCAGTCATTTTATTCTTATGTTAACAATTATTTTTTGCTTTTTCAGTTTGATTAGTTCCAAAAGCGTGTTTTTTAGTTTTTTGAAACTGTAATTTATTTTTTCTTGACACCACTGTAAACTGTGCTGCCCAAAAGTGTAGTTGGGCTGTTATTAATGGTATGCAGTATTCAATACAACGAGCGAATAGGCCACCTTTTATGCAGACTTCTGACCACTGTAAACCGTGATATCTGAGCGATGTTGCCTGATGTCTTTCACCCGCAATAAGATATATAGATCATCACTAGCCGTTATTCTCCTTGACCGACCGCCGCCAAACCGTTCTTACAGCTATATTGTCAATTGGAAAGCTTTCAGAGCTCTTGAAACTACACTTTTGTCAACACCAAACTCTTTTGCAACACCCAGTGCTTATTCAATTTCAAACTATGCCCTTCTTGAAGCTTGCCGATCATTCTACAGAAATCTGCAGCATATCTGGTATGTCAAGGCATCCTAATTGTTTTTAGCCATTATGAAAGTAAGAACGTACTTCCACTTGCAAGGAATGCGTCCTTCCTCCTTCTTTTAAGTTGCCTTGACACTGAGCGCGCGCGTTCTACACGTTTGTGTGCCGTGACGTCCTCTGATGTCGCAATTCTGATATTTGCATATGCATTCCTTTTTAACTGAACTGTTTGAGCTGCTTTTTCCTGCACTAGTCTCAAAAAGCCCTTTCCAACAATTCATGATTGTATGTTGAAAAATATATTATACAAAAAATTATAAATACAAAAATTGATTTAATTAATATATATAATACGTTGACACTACGATTCACATTGTAGATATATAAAATCTACCAGACAAAAAATTTAAAATTTAAATTAAGAAATAATTTTATATAAATTCTAAAACATAACAATATAACTTAACAACTTAACAATATCAGATTGTTAACCTATGTATTTGGCAATCATTTATTCATTTAATTCAGCAGGATTTCAGTCATAGGACTTTAAAAGAAATAAAATAAAAGTATTGAAATAATTGCTAGGCATACCCAATTCAATCAGCAAAATGGCACAACCATCTTGACACCTCCAAGGAAGTATTGACATAGTTTTGTCGAATACCGTCTTGACCGTTTTGTCGTAGCTGAAGTTCGTAAACATGAGAGGATGCTTCTTCTTCAAGGCAACGAGTGCTTTCAACTGAGTGAAGGCTCTGGCAACATTGTACTTCCTCACTCTCAGGTATTGCAGGAGAAATTCATCTTCAAATTCGATATTTTTAGTGTGCTTGTCATCTATTGCAAACAAGAGATACAACAGTTAAATTATATTTCGTAATGTTAGTTATATCAGGTGATCAAAAAGTCGAAATAGCTATAAATTTCCTGAAATCTTTTAATTAGATAATTAGAAGGCCAATAATAATAATAATAATAATAATAATTTATAAGACCAATAATAATAATAACAATAATAATTTAGAAAAGCCAATACTTGTATTACAGTTGACCATATAGTTCAATACATGTTCAACAAATAGCACACAAATGTTCCAACCCTCAACATTATATTTAATTATGCTGTCGTGAGTATGAAAAAAGTTGCAATGTTTCCTTGCTGTTATCGCTAGAGGAAAGAAGCATCCTCAGACACTATCTAAGATATTCTTCTTAAATAAGAAATAAACTCATCAAGAAGAAATTTTGAAATTTTTTACAAAGATTGGTGTCACTGTAATATACGAGTCAAATAATTTAAGCCTAAATAGGACAAAAAATTCTTGCATAAATTTTAAGGAACGTTTGTACGAATATCCTTAAACTCACTTGAAACTGGATAATCTCCTAATTTTCTTTTCAGAAGATTATCTTGCCAAGAGTTTTGTAGGGAGCATGTTTGTTTTATGAAGAAATATACAATATATATATATATATATATATATATATATGTATAATATAATAATATATATATATTATTATAACTATTATTAATTTTTGTGTACATATTGGTTGTGATCGTGTATTGTAAATAATGTATTTGTGTGGAACATGAATGTGCTGATTGGTAGAAAATCGAAGGGTCATTTTCTGTTGTCGTTACCTGACCACATAAGACAGAAATTTTTTTTTACCTAAAATAACGAAATTTTTTTTTACTTTTGTTTTTAATCAGAGCCTTTTGAACAACTATCCTTAGAGATCAGAGATTGTCTTATAACTGGAGAATGGAAGGGTTCTAGTGATCAAAACGCTGGCTGCTCACAAGTGGACAACTACAATATTTACGAGAGAAATGAAATATCTAAGTTTATTCAATTGTCCTATGAGACGCCTCGTGACCAGAAGTAATCTATCCCTGGCCTCTAAAATGACAAATTCCTGATCTCACAAAGAAATTGAGTTATTTGTATGGGAGAGAGAGCTAGGAAAATCAACCCTTAACCATCAAGAACCCATACCATCTTGTTATGTGACAAAAACCCCTAACACCAATTAAAGTTTTGGGGTGGTCTATGAATGCTGATTCTGGCCAATGAAGCGAATCAAGTTAAAATTTCAAAAGAATTTAGAAGAAACAAGTAATATATATAAAAAAAAATTTAAGTCAATTCCTACTTTTTTCACTATATTGCAGAAAGTCCTTTATAAATAATTTTTATTCCTTTTTTTAAGTTTATCTGGCACCATATATGCCACTTAAGTCTAAAAGAAATAAAATTAATTAATTAAACTTAATTACTGAATTAATATCCCTGATTAATATTTTATTATTAATAATTGGAAAAACTGCATTAATATATACAAGTATTGAACTTGTATATTAATATACAAGTTCAAAAAAATGTATTTGAACTTGAGTGGATGTATAAAAAGTATTTTATGAACGATTTAAAATTTGAACAAAATATATAAATATATATAGGGAGAGTGTGAGCTAATAGGAAGAATTGAAAAAGAGACATACCAGCAAGAGCACGAGAGAACTGAACAAGAATAATCGAGATCATCACCCACAATGTAGTTTTACTAATTACCCTGAATATAGGCAAAGAGAGACTGAGACGATTAGAAAAAAATAGGAAATTTGAAAAGATGAAAAAGAAAACTCTAAAACTGAAGCCTAAGCGATGTGGTAAGTGGTCCTCAGATAAAAGAATCTACGCGAAAGAAAGAAACTTTAGCAAAGGAAAGAACCAAACACCGATTTCAAAATTAGAAAAGGCAGTTGTTTCAAAAGCCCCAAAGGAGAGAAAATTAAATTTTCTAATAAAAATTCTAATAAAAATTTTAAAAAATAAAAAATTATGCACATTTTTTTCCAAATGTCCTCTGGGATGATTCTTGAACAGAAAGAATCGTCCCCTGACCTCTCAAATGAATTGGGTTATTTATGTGGGAAGGAGCGGAAAACGAACTCCCCATGCTCAGAATCCCTAACAAAATTAATCAAAACTAATTTATTTTAGATTAATGTATATTTCATGCCTTTATTATTCAAAAATAATGTTTGCTTTTTATTAGTCATTGTATTTGTATTGTGTATTTGTATTGTATAAATCACTAACATTGAAAAACAAATGACTTGATGATTGATTCCATACATTGTATTTGTATTGCAGAAGAAATTCAGTATGTTTAAGCTGTTAATTTGTTACTGTTACTCCAGAGGTAACATGGTACATAACGATGGTACAGATAAATATAGAATATTTGTGTAAAAGTTCGTATAATATACTACTCCCATATATTTTTATCTTTGTACTATCTTCCATATCCAATAGTATTTTGAAGTCCATTTAAGTGAAATACATGAAAGCAGCTCCTGTTAATTACTATTCAAATAATTTCTATGCAAGTCCTACTCACTTTTTACCAGTTCTTTCATTTGAAGACCTTGAGCTCTTCTGTCTGGAGTGTCATGCAATTCTACTTCCCGCCTTTTTCAGAAAATATTCTGGAATAGTTTCTATTTCAAAAGGAAGAATTTCTTCACCAATTTTAGCTGTGGTGGGATCTCTAATGCCCATGACGAATTTCTTCTTCACAATAAAAAATTATATAGATTCAATAAATCTGAAATTAAATTTTTAAAAAAATCATAATGCCTGTTAAATTTATAACCAGCCAATTTATACAATCATACAATTAGTTAAGAAGATTTTGCTATGAAAATGACAGTAAAAACAATATGAATTATAAAAAAGAATAATTATGTATTATATTATTAAGAATTATGTCAAGAAACTGTAGTTTAAATGATACAATTTACGATATAATTCAAATGTATTTTGGAGAATTAATATATATTGTACAGTTATGCATTTGATGGGGATATTTATGATATTGTTTCTGATTTCCAAAATGCACAGTTTACTTTCCACAATAATCTCTGAAATATTTTTAAAAAATTTGTTATAACTTCAATTTTTTCGGATAAATATAAGAAGTATATAGGTTAAGAAATCTATACTAAATTCGATTTCTTTTTTTTTAAGAATCATGCTTTGTTTTGGATATTCCATAAATTTTAAATAATAATTAAAATTTGCATAAATTTTAAATTATGTTCATTTATGGAAGTCCAAAAGAAGCATAACAATTTTAAAAGTCAATGCCTTTCATTCTAATACAGTTTTATGCACAACTAAAAAACTTTCATAATTTTTAGCTTTATTCTGTAATAGATTGAAATTTATTAATTAAACTAAATTGAAATTTCAACTGAGTTTTATTTGATTTATTTGCTACTATCTAAATACGTATAATCAATAAATGAAATTGAGATGCATCAATACATCTGGCTGTTATTCTATTCATATTGAAAGTGTGAACAATTTTTGATTGTGATATGTTTGCCCATCCTAATTGGCATTTAATCAAATTCATCATTATTTTTTTTAATAATTTAAAACGGAATGCATAAAACCACTATGCTAGTATTGCCACAATTGTCTACTTTACAAAATTCATGATACAGGTAATTTTTCAGATTATAATGAACTATTAAATCATTGAAAAGGGGTGATTCACGTATACGAATAAAATAAACACTTAAATAACAGAAATATTGTTTATTATAATGTTTGCTTATTTGTTACAAATTAAAAAGATTTGGCCTTTTCAATAACACTCTGGTCTGGATGCAGTCTTTATGTCAAAATTATTTTTCATTTACTTATTTTTCATCCTAACACTCCTCAACTCTATTGGACATCAAAAACATCACTCATTCTCGTGTGTTTAAAAATTCCTTACGTATTATATGGGATTGCCAAAAATATACCGTGTTTTTAAGTTGCTCTCAACAATGTTGCTATATTTATAGCTAATTAATGCACTTAAGGCATCAACATCATTTACTTATGGGCAAACATTGAAAAATTAATAATATATATTATTATTACTGATTTTTATAGCGATTGTTTGAACGGTATAGAAGTCAATACACTGCAGCACCATCTGGGGGAAACTTACAACAAAGTGGATAGCGCAAAAACATTCTTCATGTTTTGTCAAACATATACGACAATTTTCCTCAAAAACGGTTCAGCCGTTCAGGAGGAGTTCAGTGACAAACATATGTACAGAAGAATTACACATATATATATATATATATGTATAATAACAAAAGATCTATTTTAAAATTTTAAAAAACTCTTAAAAAAATATCTATTCATTCTTCAATAGATAACCTTGTTTACAAATATCTCATTATCAGCATTCTTCTTAAAAGCCTCCAAGCAAGCTCACTTTACCAAGATTATCAAACTATACTAAAAGTAAGCTTCGATTATGCGTGGAATTTTGTGTTTTCTACAATTTGAATGATTACATTTACAAAAATGAGAATTTTTACATCCAAACTTCAGATATTCCACAACGAAATAAATATTCATCAATATTGGCTAATCTACTTACACTACTTCAAAAAATGTTACTTTGAGAAAATTTTTACTTGCCTTATTTATATTACAATAACGATACCTCTGCAGAAAAATATAGTTCTTCAGACAATTCAGGTTAATGGAAAAAGAAACGTGTTGAGCAGTAATATATATATATATATATATATATATATATATATATATATATATATATATATAAATGTCATATTAAAAGATTATAAATGTTATTCCACTATGTATGGAGAATTTAATTATTTTTTCAGCTGCCATTTTGCCACGGCTTTTTCCCCCATAATTTACATTTTAATCCTCAGAACGAAGAGCGTGCAATATGGCTTTTACATTTAGATATCTAAAATATCTATATACCTTTTACATTTAGAATAGTAACCCTAATTCCGGATTGCGAAAAAAATAACATTATTTCAAATAACTTTTGGATTCTTTACATTTAAAAACGCTCTCTTGTCTCTGAATATTTCTTTTTTCAATTCCTTCTATTAGCTCACACTCTTCCTATATATATCTTGTTAAATATTAAAAGTATCACAGCAAATAAATGAAGAAAGTTTTCCCTGAACAATATTTGTTTTACTTCTTTCCAAAACAATATCGTTAATTTTATTGAATGTTAAACATTTTATTAACAAAAATGTTAATAAAATGTCTAACATTCAATAAAATGCTTGAACAATATTGGGTACAGCATTCAACGGCAATCCCTGAAAATAACATTTATTATCTTTTAATTCACTCTAAATTGATTTAAAATTGTTTTGTTGTTATTTTAAACACTTATATGTTCATAAAGAGTTTAAAACCTTAAAATAAAAAAAAGTATAATCAATCTATATTTATTTCTTTATAAAACAATATTTTTTAGCCTTCTTTTAATACTAAGCATTTTATTAGCATATGAAGTTGTTATATTTTACCGTTTTACAAAATTATATTTTTTTGCCTTTTTTTTTTTTTTTTTTAGTACTAAGCATTTTATTAGCACGTTAGGCCCAACTTTAGCAATGTTGGTCTACCCATTAAACTAAAATCTCCGAGGATGTCATTTGGTGGTTTACAATCTATTCCAAATTGAAAATCGACAGAGTTTTGTGTTTTCATTGTTGGAAAAATTCTTCAATTGATTAAAAAATTTTGTTTCAGATTGCATAATTACAATTTTAAGCACTTAAAAGATCAGTTGCCATCACAAATAGCACCCTTATCAAATATACCCCCCTCCATAATTGAGATTATGTAACCCCTACCAGTTATGGAGGAAACTCCAGTGGACCACAAATAGTTAATTCACTTACGGTTAATGAACGAGGACAGTGCCATCCGGGAGTATTTTAAGGGTAACTATTAGGCATTTGCATGTCGTATATTAGAAAACCCAGAAACTTTCCACCAGGCTGCCTGACTATCGATGCGACATTGTTCATGTTATATAACTGTAATTTTAAATATTTATATACAAAGTGTTCATAAAGCGATTAAAAATGGAAAATGAATTCATGTAATCAGATAATTTCCGTAAAAATTTAGAAATATTCTTAAATGCCATGCATTAATTCTTTAATATCTGATTTGAAAAATGAATTTATTTACTAAAAGAGGAAAACTAAATGTTTTGATGGTAATGATAATATTATTGGTACTATTATCCTAACATTGTTACATTGTATACTTCTCAAAAACAGGTGGGGTTTTTTATGATAAACGCAATGCAAGTTACAAATGCATATATAAGATAATAATATCTAAGTTGTTTCAGAAATATGCTGATTACTTCGACATCAAAGTACATCAGGTCATAGTACTGTGCGTTATCCAACTGTACTATTTTTGGAAAGCAAATTTCAAGAGATGTGGCGAAAGGTAAATGTTATTAAAAGCCTCTTTTAATCACGAAAGGTTTTTGAAAACTAAATATATTTGTTTATTAAAAATGCTGACAAAGTTGTGGTTATTAAAGCATTTAGAAATAAACATTTATGTGTTTCAAACTTATCAATAGAAAATGTTAATTATTTGTAGCATTTGAAAAAAGACCTGATGGTAGAGTGGCTATCACTCTGTATCGCAGTTTTCGTGTTCAAAATTCCGACTGTGTCACTGTTGTTTGTAGTAGTTTGGATCTACTTTAAACCTTAGATCTCGGTCTAATTAGCCCTCTCGTGTAAAAAATGGCCGTAGAGGGGAAAACAAAAAGAAAAAAATTAATATTACTCAGTTGTAACAGCACTGGATGTGCATAATTTGTTTAGGTTATTGAGATATCATTCCCTAATTTGAAAAGGAAATCAAACAGATTTATGGAGGAATATGATTATAAATTTATGCTTCTGTAGTTACAAGATCAATGTAATTTTAATAATAATCTGAGATATACTACATTTAGATCTTTAAAAATGGATAATCTCTTAATTTTATGCTTCTAACTAAGAAAGTTCTCGATAAAGCTCAATAAACCAGATGTCATTTGTTTCCTCATGTAACTATCTATAGGACCTTATTCAGTTGTGAAATATATTTCGATATACATAAGGATCAATTTTCACTTAAAATGTTAAATGTTTTATGCTTTTTGATGAACTTTTAGTGGAAGAGTTAGATGGTCGTGATTTTATAAATGTATGATAGATAGAGATTATATATGTGTGTGTGAGTGTACTAAAGAAACAAAAACCTTTAAATGTAACAATACATTAAAGTAAAAGTCTTTTTATTTGTTTCGATTTTTTTATAGCCAAGAGTTAAAGAGATTAGCCAAATAATTTCCTCTATCGATTAAGATTTATGCCTAAAAATGTGGGATCCTTAATATATTTAAATCTAAGCAAGCTTACGCATTTTAATGAATATCCTATTAATTTAATGTTTATTTTATCTTTGATCTATTTTAAATGTAATATTTTTTGGCAATAAATATCATAGAAACAAAATATATTTTACGTGACAGGGATCCTGCATCCAGGTCAACATTTTATTTCCGAAAAATCTTTAATTGTTCAGTTTCTGATAAATATAGAATAAAACATTTATTTAACTATTAAAGGAATTTTCTTTATTTGTCTAAACCTGAATCATGTTTCATGATGTATCCGTTCATTAGGATATGAAAATCTTTTTAAAAGTTTCAAATTATCTTTTATATAAAATATATAATAATACATACCATAGGAAATACACCAGCAGGTCGCGGTGTGGGCATTCCTAAGTTAAGGTCATTAACCGCTACAACAGCAAGTATACAGATTTCAAATTAATTATTGATAACACTATACTACACTGCTGTATGCCGCCAGAATTTGGAACAAACCCCTAGAACAGGGATGGGCAAACTATTTTGGTCGCGGGCCAAAAATCGAAAAAAAAAACGTTTGGCGGGCCAAGATAAATTTTCTAAAATTTTAAAAACAGTATACAAGTATTAAAATTTAAATATGTTAATGAGATGAATGAAATTGCGATTTCATTTTTAAAAAGCTCCTTATATTGAGGCTCGAAGTGAGAAGATTCTAATGAACGAGGCTAAATGCTCATCTGTCAGTCTACTTCTAAAATAATTCATTCTAAGGTTCATAGTGGTTCACATCATTTACCGATTCACATCATTTACCGATAATACCATCATTTACCGACATAACTTATCATTTTACCGATTGAAAGCTATCTGTGCTTGCTATTTCCGCCGATTTATGTTTTGTAGAACAAAAATAGAGAAAGTAAAAAGATCATCAGTCTTTTGAAAAAAAGGAAGAAAAAAAATATTTAATCAGTAGAAAAGGAGACGGATATATAATATATAAAAATATATTTCTTTTAATTTGCCTCGAGCGGCAAATTAAAAATTTATTTCTCGAGCTGGATAGAACCTTCTGGTGGGCCGGAGTTTGCGCATCCCTGCCCTAGAACCTGTAGATTTGCACAGTACACGAAACTAACACAATGGCATTTCTACATAGACAGGGCATCATTGTTTTTTGATTTTGTTGATGGTCATCCATAAAATCGGTTGGTATGGGTAGCCAACTATACGTAATTTGGAAAATATAAATATATCGTCGTGAGTGAGTTGAAAAATTCTAATGGGAGTGTTGGAAGAGAAGGAGACGCGCGCCATGTATCGGGGAACGGTAGGGGAGAGGGACTTAATCTATAATCTGGTGGTGGACACTAAATTACTGCTGTTATATCTGTGATTCTAGGCTCGTTACAGGAGTGATCAAGTGCTCATTTTAAAGTTATCAGCGAGATATAATTACAATAAAATCCACACTGAAATGAAATTAATACGTAGTAAATTTAAAAATGAGTTAATTTGTTTTGTGACATTTAAAAATGTCGACTTATATTCAACAAAGGTGAAAGCAAAATTTATGAAAATGTATTGCTGAAAGTAGAAGAACTCAAGACGAAACCAAAAAATCCCAAAAGTCATATGCAAATGCCAAAATGAATTCAACAATAATTCGATCATTTATTAGTTTTATAAACCAGATTCATTTGAAGAGCGAAGACAGTACTATTTATATTGGCAAATATTTTTTTTTAACTGCATCCAAACGCTTCCCTGGAAAATGATAATAAATAACAACAATAATAATTACGATAAGTGTCATGATTTATTAAATATAGAATTGTTAATGCTCCTTAAATGCGCTTAATTATTTTTTAAGTTAATTACTTTTATACTACGCATGTTTCTGTGTATATTTGAAACAATATTTAATTAAATAGACTTAACTAAATTAAAATTTAAAAGATACTTACTTAAGATAGATAAAAATAAGTGTCTTCTTCAATTTGGATTTTCAGTTATGACCAAAAACAAAAAGAAGTAAATAGATTCTGAAACAAGAAATAAAAGGTGATTAAATATAATGAAGAATCCAGGAAATTATTTTGAAAAATAAAAAAGACTTTTCCGAAAAACAAAGGAACAAATAAAACAATTTAATGTAATTATCAAGGTAACATTTAATGAGTCCATATTTGTTGAATGTATACAAAAATTTCGACATTCAATTATTTTAACATTTAGGATATTTACCTTCTATTATAAAGTACTCAAGATATCGTGAGGCGTTTCCATGGATACCACTTTATGTTGTTTAAAAGAAAATTGCTAAATCATAAAAAGGTATATGAAATTTACAGAATTTTGGTGATATTTTCTCTATGGCCTTTCACTAAAATTTCTATAGCTTTCATCATCATCAATGGCCAACACCCCAGTGGTGAGCCAAGTCCATCTGCCTACTAGTAGTTGTTTTCGAGACAGGAGATGTTTTGTATTTACGGGGCAGGACTATCAGCCCAATGCCAACACCCAATATTAGACTAGGACCTTCGGTTTAAAGTGGATCCCGAATCACTAAAGACATCCACGGCACCGGCGGGACTCGAACACGAAATCTATGGCACGAGCGCCAGATTATTGTATAACTTTAGATAGGTAAAGAGATAAATAATATGCTGCCAAAAGTTGATATTAAATAAGTATATTCTAGAAAACTTATAAATTTAATTGTTAATTATGGTATGCCCTTTTCAAAAGTTTAAAAGTTATATAATGATTTAAAAATAATTAGATAAATTTTTACAAATAAGTGTAATTTAAAGCAATTTTTAGCATTAAACCAATTTAATTAAAAGCATAACAAACTTTTTGCTTAGAAACAGATAATTAAAAGGCTAATTGTAAATTTATAAGCAATTATCAATTACAAAGTAAACAATATATTTAAATATATTACAAACACACACCAAAAATTCAAACATTCATTTAGTAGATCACAAGGAACTGAAATCACAACCAAATTAAAACTTTAGTTACTGTATATTTAATGGATTAGATTAGAATTAAATTGTAAAATAGCAATAAAACAGTCTCATTATATTTCGAGATATTAGAAACAAAAACAGATAATTGAACACCAAATCTAAAATCGAAATTATTGTATATTTAATTACTTACAGACGTTACAATTTATAGCAATGGAAAAGGTAATTCAGGTTCGAAATATTGAAAATAAACACCGCACTTTAACATCATATCATTTAGTATCGTATCATTTAACAAGTACAAACCTATTATGTCGCCATCACTATAATTCCAGAACTACTAACTGCAAATTCGTGGGTCAACAGAAGAAGCAAAACCGCCTGAAGAACTAAAAAAAAAAATGTTCAAAGTTTCATTTCTGCCTTGGGTCCTTCAATAAATGGATGAAACTGAAACCTGTATGACCTGCTTTTAACATTTTTTTTTTTTATAGGCCATTGCCTCACCTTCAGACAGAAAATCATCTTTGAACGTGAGTTCTTCATTTTGTGTAGTGAAAGTCAGAAAACTACATAAGTGGGTGAAAAAAAGTGTCAAAATATATTTGAATCACTACCTGTATTTATTTATTCTGTAACTAAATTTAACAAGTTATGCCTTGTATACTGGTATGAAGCTTTTACAATTTATGCCTTGTATACTGGTATTTTATATTTTAATGCCACTCGTGCAAACATTAATTTTTAATTCTGGGGTAAAACGAGTATTTTTGAATGCATTATTTTTATTCTAAGAACAAATAGGGAGTTCGCTGGTAATGCCATACATATGGCAACAGTCATTCTATCGTGGTTTCGTGTAATGTACAAAAATTTGACCCAAAGTCTTTCAGTAACCACAAACCAGGTACCATGTTCTTTTTCTTTTATCCAAATGAACAAAAGTAAAGACTATTTAGTGAAAATAGCAGCATTACATCTTAGGATCTCGAAAGCGTTTGCAATGAATCAAAATATTGTAATTTTGATTCTAATAAGTAATCCGAATTTGGACTTGGAAGTTCAATAATAATAAAAAATAAACAGAACAAATATTTAGTGATAATACTGATAGAAAATGATTGATATTTACATAATTCTAATATTGAATATTTTCGATTTTATTAAAAAAATATTCTTAAATCAAAATTTGTTGTATAATAAGTTAAGGAGTTGATTTGTATTTATTACATCATTTCTTTTTTTCAAAATGAACAAAAGTGAAGACACTTTAGTGAAAATATCAGCTTTGTATCGTAGGGTGATCTCAAAAGCTTTGGCGATGAATCTAAAAGATAACAGTTCTAAAAGTAATCCAATTGACTCAATTTATATTTGAAATTCAATAATAATAAAAATAAGCATAATAAATATTTATTGATAATATTAAAAACAAATTATTGATATTTACATAATTCTAACAATGAATAATTTTGATTTTTTTGTTAAAAAAAAAACTCTGAAGCAATACTGTGTTGCATAAAAAGTTCTTTAGGAAGTTAATTAGAGGTATATGTTCCTTGTTGAATAACATAAAAACAATAATAATTTTAGTTTTAAATATAAAATTAATGTGTAGTTTCTATATATATATATCAACAGAAAAAAAGTAGTAGTTGTAAATAGAAGTGGATGAGTAATAGTCCAGTTTATCATAGAATATGTTTATTACAATTACCATGGTACTAATATACCCTAATTAAATTTTCTATAAAATTTTAATTTAAAACCAGATATGAAAGATTTTTTTTTTTTTTATAGGAAGAAATATTTATATACGAGAAGTGATTTGATATCTCACTCTTCTGAAAAAAAACGGTGGCAAAAAAAATTTGAGAACCATTGTACTAGAAGGTACAGGACAAAAATTATAATGGATAAGTAATATAATCCATTCAATTTATCATAGAATATATTTATTGCAATTACCGTGGTAAGAATACATAATTTCAACTATGCATAAAATTTTTATTTAAAATCTGATAAGCAAAAAAAAAAAAAAAAATCATTATAGAAATTTCAACCATTTTAATTTAAAATTTGAAGTTAATTTAAAAATAATAAATAATAAACTTAAAATTTCAGCAAAAGATTTAATTGCGACTCTCCTTCTCAATCTGTCAGTAAGTGAAAATATTTCAGGGTGGCTAACCATTTCCCTTCATCGGAACTTTAGTAATATTTGATTAAATTAAATTTACATGAATTGGCTATTTGGTTTGATTTTTCGCTCCACTGTCATCTTGCCCACACTTTAGGTTAATTAGACCCCGACCAATAGTTTAGCGTAGATCCAGTACCACTAACAAACGTCAATACCCACTTCAGGATTCGAACCTGAAGACTATGGTAGCATTGGCCAGAGCTCTAGCCATCGGGTCGCACGGCGAAAACTTATCAGGAGAACGTTTTTCCTAACCGAAACAGAAAACACATAAATTAAAAAAACCATAAACATATGTGGGTTAAAAACTGAAAACATGAATAGATCTATACAGATACAGGAATATGAGACATTTTTTTCAAAAGCATCTTAAAGTTGCCAGTCACTTGAAGTTCAAAACATTATTTTGAAAATAAAGTTGTATGCGTTTTAATAATTATAATGTTATCTGAAAATATTTAATTCTTACTGATACAAAAATCTTTGCAGACGATATTTCCTTGGTTAATTTTTACAGTATTTCTCTTAGATTTTGAATAATAACTACAACTCTAACGAATTTTAGAAGGAAAAGTTGTAAAAAACTTACTTGAATGAATATTGAAATATTCGATAATTCGAAACAATGTATTCACTTCAAAACTGAAACAATGTGACATGAAAGTGATTTTGAAACTTAAATTCTTAAGCCTGGATTTTTATATCTAATCACTCCACAAGTTACCTCATAAAACGATAAAAGGTGTTTAGATAAATATAAACAAACAAATATATATATTTTTTTCTTTACACAAGCAAGATTAAAGATCT
The DNA here is from genome assembly GCA_021605095.1 of Caerostris extrusa. NCBI lineage: Eukaryota > Metazoa > Arthropoda > Arachnida > Araneae > Araneidae > Caerostris > Caerostris extrusa. The sequence goes on along the minus strand of BPLR01014272.1, from coordinate 51,445 downwards.
GTCTTCTTTTTATTTGTTTTTCGATATCGTATTCGTTATGAAAAATAATGACTAATTTTTGTCTAATGAACGAATAATAAAGGAATAAGGAAATTTTGACAAATGACTAATTTTTTAAAAGTTCAATAATTTTCAGAATAAATTTCATTTTACCTGGACTCGTCGGAAAACATCACTCCAGACCACTGTTGCGGTGTCCACAATGCATGCTCTCTACTCCAGGTTAATCGCAGGCGACAGTGAGTTGCGGTAGGTGGAACACATCTGACAGGCCTACGAGCATATAGACCAATGTGTCCTAAGCGTCTGTACACGGTCTGCTTGGAAACTGTCGTACCGGTAGCTGAAGAGAGCTGACGAAATAGGTCTGATGCCGTGCTCCGTCTGTATCTTTTGGCAGTAACTGCTAAATACCGGTCCTCATTCGGTGTAACTCGGGGGTGACCTGTGCTGAAACATCTACTCACATTACCATCATCTTGGAATCGTTGCCAAAGCCTGGAGATGACACTCTGGGCGATTCCAAGTTCCTCGGATACTTCCAGCTGGGTACGTCCACATTCCAGTCGTCCGATAATTCTACCACGTAAAAAATCATCCAAATGCTTCCTTTGTGCCATAACTATGCGGTTATTGCACTGAAAGCCTTTTTAAAGCGCTTGTGAAAAATTTTACTTCTTTTGCCACCATTCCTTATATACCCCTCTCTTACACTCGCCATCGTGACGTACTATCCGCGCCATCTGGTGGTTTCCTGTAATTTGCATATTCTTCTTCAAGATGTGTGTGATAATTCGACAGGTGAAATTTTCATTTTAGAGTTCAATTTCTGTGTGATTCTGAATTATCCTTAATTTATGGACATGAGTGTATTACGAAAAGAGTTAAGCGATTCGAAGAAAAGATAGAAAACCATGCCACTAAATTGAGTATACACTTCATATATTTGTAAGTTATGCCATCACTTTTTTTTTTTAGTTTCAAATTTTCGTTAAAGAGTTTCAGGAGTAGCTGCTGCTTATAACGCGGGCTATTGCACTTCAACGCTTTAAATAGTATTTTTCTCATTAAATAATCGTAAAATGAGCTCGTAGAGAAACTACTGAATCTAAGCGTTTATTGGTTGTAAAATGGTCGAAAGGGAGCAAATCTCTTCGAGAAATCGCTTCGTTGATTGGTGTAACTCATGGTTGTGTCCAAAACATACTACAGAAGTATAAAAAACTGGATCTGTGGCCAATATTCCTGGAAGAGGACGTAAAGAAATACTGTGTACTACAGCGAAGAGGAAGATCATTCACTCAGTAAAGAAAGATCCGAGGGTGAGTGCCTCTAAACTAGCTTTATCGATGTCCTCTACAATCGGGAAAAAGATCTCAGTTGAAACAATTCGACGTACCCTTCACCAATATGGGTTTCATGGCCGTACACAAATACGAAAGCCACTCATCAAGTATGGGAATAGACAAAAGAGAGTGATTTTCGCCACAGAACATCGTTTAAAACCTATTTTCTTTTTCTGGAACACTGTAATATTTTCTGATGAAAGCAAGTTTAATCTTTACGGAAGCGATGGACGATTTAAAACATGGAGAGAAGCTGGGAAAGCACTGGCACCTAAAAACACCATTAAGACAGTCAAGTTCGGAAGTGGATCTGTCCTCGTTTGGGGTTGTATGTCGGATGGAGGAGTTGGAGAGCTTGCTTTTATTGATGGTATTATGGACAAACATGTATATTTGGGGATTTTAAATGATAACTTGAAAAAAAGTGCCAGTAAGTTGGGGCTTGGGTCAAGCTTCATATTCCAGCAGGACAACGACCCCAAGCATACAGCGAAGATTGTGCAGTTATACTTGTTGTACCATTGCAAGAAGCAATTACACACTCCAGCCCAGTCTCCAGACCTAAATGTCATCGAAAATTTGTGGTCGAAATTAGAGAAAGCTGTACATGAGCACGAAATCACAAGTAAGGAAGTTCTCAAGCAGGTTCTGAGAGAAGAATGGGCTAAAATTTCTGTTGAAACCACTAAAACATTAGTAGAATCTATGTCCAGAAGATTACAAGCTGTATTTCAAGCAAAAGGTTATGCAACAAAATATTAATTTGTACGTTAAAAGGAAATTAATAAAGGTGTATGCTTATTTTTGTGGTGTTGTTTTTCCTCTCGTCTCAGATCTTTTATTTTTTTCGTAAAAAATAAATAAACGTAACAATTTTATAAGTATAGTACGGTAAAGAATAGACTAAAGTATATAAGGTAAAAAGTCCAATCATCTTAAAGCAATATTTAATTTGTAATTGCAAAAAAGTTTCTAAGGTGTATACTCAATTTTGTGGCCCACTGTATATCAGGAAAGAAAAATATTCATAAACTTATTTTTAATCTTGAAAATAAACAACGTTAAAATGTAAAAATACGTATCATCGGGATTGGTTTGTCGCTCTACGATCATTTTGGGCACACTTCAAGCCAATTATACCGGAACCTACAGTTTAACGTGGATTCCAAACCACAAACAAACATCCATGCCATCACAAGGATTCGACCCTGAAGCTGTGACACCAAAGGCCGCAGCTCTAGCCAATTGGCCATCAGGCCACTCGCAGCATCTGTGTTCAATTTAATAATTTTTATTCAAGACATATCAATGCGCGAAATTTATGACGGGAATGAATGAATGAATGAACGGTGTTTTATTTACGGGGTAGGGTTGTCAGCTCTACGCCCAACGCTCAACAGTCATATAAGACCGGGACCTACAGCTTAAAGTGGATTCCGAACCATTACAAACATCCATGGAACTGCTGGATTCGAACCCGAAACTTGTGGTGCCGAGCGTCAGAATAGATTAAATACCTAAACAAATTAAATTACATCTTATAAATAACATAATTTTTTACGTTCGCTCAATGTCTTAGAAAAACAGAAATTTACCAATTTTTCGCAATTTTCGCTGTGAAACTTTTCGCTTGTTTTGCTAGAACAAACAACCCAGAACTCACCATATGGAGGTGATTGCATGTTGAGTCCCACCCACACTCTACAATTGTAGCCGCAGGCGGCGAGGGTTTAGCATGAAAGGGATCCTGTATAAAGGAGTCCTTGCGCGCAGTCCACGCTGCAGCAGACGTCTACGAATTGATGAAGCACACGATGAAACACCTGTAGCTATTGACCACTGTGCGGCCAATTGTCTAAAGGAAGCTGTACGGTCCGTCAGCGCCATGCAGACCAGGTGTCTATCATCGCGAGCTAACGTCCCATTTCGGGGTCCACTCCCGGATTTCCGAGTTGTCCGACACTCGTCCGTCCGCTGCTTCCAAAGACGCATCACTGTGCTGCTGTTACGCTGCACACGAGCGGCTACTGCACGATAAGACAATCCAGCTTCACGAAGGCCGCTGATTCTCCCCCGTTCAAACTCTGTAAGTTGTTCAAATCTCGCTCTCTTTCGTCGAAGAGGCATAAGTAACGATTGAGCTAACGTTTACCACTAGCAGATAACCACCGATAACCATACACGCCTCGCTACAGCCGTCTATTTATTCGGATCCATCCGCTGTTCAGAGGGCGCTGCTCAGCATACGCATGCGCTACGGATTTGAAATTCTAATCATTTGCATATCTTGCGCTAATTTGCATTTCCTGAACATGTCAGCTCACTCGCGTAAGTCCTTCATGGTGTTGCAATTTTCACAAACATGCGTTTATATAAGAGGCATCTGTACAAGTTAGATGCACTTCTTCATAGTTTGGTTGTGATAGAGAAACTTTTGTATTTCTCAGTTGTGCATAGTGTTAGAATTGATACGTGATTTAATGTATTCAATCAAGTACCATAGCTTTGGGATCTTGTTTTTTATAACTTTTTATTTATCATCCACATGTCATCCCAACGTCTCGCAGAATACTTGACGCTATGACAGCTTGCTCGATCAGAAACTCCGAATCGGTCACTGTTTAGAGCTGTTGCACTAAGTTGAATTCTCATCCGCCAATGTGGTTTTTGAGTGCCAATTTGCTTTCGTTTTCTTTCATACTCCGAGTACTCAGTAGAATTGCATTTGGGTTCATCAACTACCGAGTACTCTTTACTCTCTACCGAGTGTCCTTTAATTATTTTCTGCAGATCGCGAGCTTTCCGCTCAGCCTTCACATTTAACTTTTTCCGTAACTGTCTTGTAAAAAGACCCCAAATTGTAATTTCTTCGAAACTTGACCTTCAAATTGACCTCACCAGAAATTTTGATTCACCAAAATCAACATGACCTCACCAGAAATTTTATTTATTTTTTCACACAAACATTTAAATAAGGATACACACTAACATGCATCTGATTTTTTTTTTTTTTCCCGCATTCCCATTTAGCTTTCGTCGTGCATTTACAAGCAGCGACGTCAAAAAGTGATCTAAATTTTAAATTTAAAATCTTCTAAATAATTTTAAATTAAGACTTATCTTCGTTTATATGACTTCGTTTTCTTAATATCATGATACGCAATGCTTTAAGCACAATAGAGTATTTTCCCAGTTATACGCATATTACATATAGTTGATAATTTACATTAATATATTTGGAAACAAATAGTTTTAATAACAACATTATCGTACAATGTTTCCACATTATTATTCGAGGTCTTTTACTAGACAACTTTTTATCTCACAAAAATAGCTTCAACAAACTAAAATTAAATTTTATTATCATTTAAAAATTTACCTGTGCTCTTAAAATTGCGTTTCATTTTATTCTAAAATAATGAAAATCGATAACAAGCAATAACCAGACATGACGCGTATTAATTCTTAAGTAGTCAGCATATTTATGAAGCGTTATTTAATCTACGCAGGTGGTAATTTACATCTAGACAGTTATGAAAAGACACGTGTTTCTGAAAAATCAGAAATGTATAACGCTATCGCCGCAAGATTTATTTCTGCTATTTTCTATTTGAATACATTTTTTAAAACAGATATTTAAAGACTACAATATGAAAATCATTGAAAAATTGATATTCAGTTCTTTTTTTTCTTGTGATGAGTATTGAATATACAAGTGTTTAAAATTATAATTATACAACATGAAGTAAATTTTAAATAAGTAATATTTTTAATTAACAATGAAAACGCAGAACTCTGTCGGTTTTTAATTTCGAGGAAATTGTGAACCTCCAAATGCCATCCTCGGGGATTTTAGTTTAATGTGTCGCCCAACATTGTTAAAGTTGTGAATAACATAATAAAATGCTTAGCATTGTAGAATTTTTTTCTCTCACGAGAAGAGTTTTGGCATTTCATTCTGAACAGAGAGAGAAATAATATGCTATTTGACAAATATATAACAAATCCATCACTCAAATTTAACAGCAGTGGGTAGTTATATTGCATGCAATTGGGGTTTTGTACTAATGAGAACAACCTGCCACTCAAATCTGATAGCAGATATTAAGTGTCATTTTTAATGAGGAAATTAGACTGCGCGACCTTCACAGGTCGAAACAATTACAGATGGAATACGATATAGTATGAGTTGTTCCAACGTGATTGGTCATAAATGTCTACTCCAATGAGAAGTGAAGGAAGCTGACCCCCCCCACCCTCTTGACGGATTGTCTTAAAAGAGTTTTTTTTTTTTTTGTGAAGAGAAGAGAGAGTTCTGCTACGAGTCGACCGGAAGTGTTGTTTTTTTCTTTTTTTCTCTGTAGTGACTGAATAGACTGTATTTTCCGCCTATTTCCAAAGTGAGCCTCTTGAGGTTTTGTGTAACACACCCTGTGAAAATTAAGGTCTGTCGCAGACCAGGCAATTGCATTCAACGTAGACTCGAAAATCTGAAAATCTCAGTCATTGGTGTGAACTGCACTTGGGAATCAAATTATCTTTATTTTATTTTTTTGTAAATAGAGCGCTGTATATGTGTATATAATGCTTTTAAATAAAATTTAAAGTGTTCCCATGAACCTGAAAGTGGCCCTCTTCTTAAAGCCATTATAATTCTAGTATACCCGAGAAGTTACGACACTAAAAACATAGTTTTGTAAAAAGGTGAAATATAGATTTATTAGGCAACTACAGAAAGAATGGAAATAAACATACGTCAAGATTTTTTAAGGCAAACATGCTACATTTGTTAAACATTTTATGATCGAATTTCTTAAAATAAATGAAATTACTTCATTTGTATTATATAATATTTTTAAGGGTCAATGGTCACATTTGTGGGTATTCCTACCATTAATTTGTTATTTTATAATTTTGCTTGTTCTGTCTATCGTTAGAAAATTAATAAAAAATTGTCAAACACAAAATTATTATTTTTTTTCTTTTTTTTTTTAGATATTTTTTGCAGATTTTTTAATCTTGCTATTTTTAGTCATTGATTATTTACAAAAAGAGTTACTAATTATCCTTCTTCCAGTAATATTAGTTTATAACTGATCAATTTTAATCCACTGACGTGTCAGGTGATTAAATTGATCAAGTAAATAGTAATTTATAATTATACAGTTATCAATGCTTCAGATTATGTGCATATCTTAAGTCCATGTGTATCTCCTATCTTATAATATGTCCCCTTTATAAATATATATATAAGTGAGTGAGATATGATATGTACCACCGCCGGCCATTGGGCCGGTCATTGGGCTGTGCAAATTAATTGGGACAAACTTCATTTTTCATAAGATTCGTGATGCTATGCTGTCAAAGCCAAATTTAATTTTTACCACATAGAAATCTCTGGATATACTTCTGTTCCTATAGAATAGATATATATTAAATGAATCACAGAGAGGTTTCAATGGTAAAAATATTTTTATCATCAAAGCCAAATTAATCAAGAAAACCGTAAGGAATCGGACTACTGAAGATAGCAAGTTGTAGTGTTGCAAAAGAAAAAACGCATAGCTGTGAGGTAGTGTTATTTGGGGTAGTACTGTATATCAATGTATCCAAAACAGTTTGGGTATCAATTAGATACCCAAACTTGTTTGTATAAAAATTCCAAATTTTAATTGAATTTTATAACTCTAATTGCATTTTTTATCTTTTCAGACATGTTAACACCAAATAAAAGTATAATTTATAGAAATTAAAAGAATGGTTGAGATGACGTTCTCGCAGTTACTCAGCGATCCAAGGACTAATGGAAAGAAGCTCATTTATGACTTTAGATACATTTCTCTACTACTTAAGTCATTGCACATTTGCTAATCTTTATCTGTCAAAGCATTTTGCCTTGTGGTTTTGCATTAATTTGTTTACATAGTTCTACGACCCTTTTCTGATTAATTTTCATCTATTACCATAAGCAGTTTCACGTCCTATAACTACATATTTCTTTTTTTTGTTAAAGTATGGTGCCCTGGCCACCCATTTTAAGCTTTTACATCGATATGGATATCTTTACCGAAGTCTACGACAGCTCTCGATCGATTTTGATCGATCGAAAGCTCATATTGCCACAAGCATTGATTTGTACTGATTATTAAAAATAAAAAACGTATAAGTATTTTTTTTTTTTCAAAGGCATTTATGTTTCAAAATACAATTTCTTTTACTAAAAACCAAAAATATGTATAATTAAATTATAATCAATAAATTTATATTCTGTTTCTTTTATTATTTGCTAGAAAAATTTAATAATAAATTTAGTCATTCAAAAATCGAATTCTTGTATCAGAATTACCTAAATCGTCGAAGCTTTTGAATTCATCAATGCATTACTGCTATTATTAAAAATATCTTCACTTTCACTAATGCTGAAAAAAGTAAAAGCAGTAAATGCAAGAAATCATAAGCAGTGATATCTCTTTTGACCATCTTTAGAGTACTGAAGGACTACAAATCAACATGAACTCGTGATAAAATTATTGTTGCCGAAACACACCATATTAGTGAACTCTTTTTTGCCTTAGTATAATACAATGTTACAACAAAATATACTCGTTTTATTCCAGCATTAAAAATATATATATATATATATATAACTTCCTCATCTATAAACTCATTATGTTCAGGAAAGATACAAATAGTAGATACTAAGTTGATAATCATTTAAAGGATAAAATACAACAGAATGTAATGATATATTACATTATTTGTTGCAAAGCACAAATTGTCGAAATAAAAGTGCATTTTGCTGATGTACTTAACAAGGAGACGTCATTTAATGGTGACAGATAACAGATAGTGTAACGGTTTTTCTTTTACCTGATTGACTTCCAAGAAGATTTAAAGAAACACGTGTAATAAATAAATAAATTGTTCTGAGATCTGAATGGATAACATTTATTAGGTTCGTTTAAAGAAAAATAAGGAAAAGGTTAAGTGGTTTCATACTCAAAAATAAATAATGATCTGTAGTTTTAAGTTGTTTTAAATTGTCAATAAATATATAACAATTTCAAATGAAGACAATGGTTATTTTTGGAAGCTTAGCAGTTAATTCAAGGAAATTTTGATTCAAAGAAGAATATTTTATTATTTTATTTTTATCATTCTTAAAATTTTATTATTCAATTTTATTGAATGGGAAGTTAACAAGTCAACCCAGAAAGTAATGTCCTCACTTCCTAAGCCGTCTGTGGGCTGATAGAAGCCTACACGAATGCCACCTAAGTAAACAAAAAAAAAAATATATCATCTCCAATCACTGGCATATATACATACTTACATTATTCAATTATATTTCATAATAATGATTATTACATTTATTTTTTCCCGTTATTACTGGAAACCTTTGAAGTTATAGATTGAATTTATGACTGTCAATTATCAAGAGACAGGAGATAATATTCATTAAACTATAAATTTTATTATAGTTTTATTATATATTTATTATATATTTTATTTAACACTATGTTAGTAGAAGAATAATATAAAATCTCTTTGACAAGTAAATGTAACGTGTTCATAGAATTACAACAACAATGATTATCACGCAGTTTAAAATATTTAGAATTTAACATCTATTCAATTTTTCTTTTTATATATGAACAAATACCGCAATATAAAAATATAATTTGTATATAAAATATTTTAATAATATATTATTTTTCCTTTTTTGCATTCTGTATGCTTATCATGCACTTATAAAAAATATGTTTGGGAAGTAAGTATAGGCTACAAAAGTGTATGTATGGGTATGTTGAACATTGTTGGTGTATTAGTGTATGCTTGAAAGTTAATATATATTTAAACTGTTTTAATTTGTCAGATATTAATCCATGGGATTCTAAAATTTCTGAAGACTTCTCATCTAATTAGTGAAATCTTTGCTCTTGTTTTTAAATATCTTGTTTCTGAATTGACCCAAACATTTCCGTTTTTGAATGTCAGACAATTTGGCTTAAGGCCATGTGTCTCTAGAGGGGTAAATGTTGTAGGTTTAGCCTTAGTCAAGGCGCATCAGTAAAGGCCTATTATACGGCACCCATATTTTTCACCATCATCTTTAGCAAATACTTCTCAGGTTGGCATCTCAACCCCTCTTAAAGACCTTTTATCGACATATTTACCTAGTCAATCGTCAGCATAGCCACGGAAGTTTTTGGTTCAACTCCACTTATTGGGTTTCAAACTCATATTATCCAGTGCAGGGACCTAATGACCTTCTTGCTTAGATTTAATAATTAAAAATATTCCAAAACAAAAAGATCGAACGGTGAATTGACATCTTCAGAATATCTCTTTGTTTAAAATACTACAGGTTCAACAATATAAATTATTATAGCCATGAAGTACATACGTAACAAATCTTAAAAAATAATAAAAGAATGGACGTAGTAATATGAATAAATGGATTAAAATTATCGTATTCATTGAATTTAAGTCAAAATCATCAACATTCGAATATGATGTAGTAATAGTAAAACAAGTAATATAAAAAAAAAAAAAAATTAAAGTCAATTCCTACTTTTTTCACTCTATTGCAGAAAGTCCTTTATAAATAATTTTCATTTAATTTCTTAAGTTTATCTGGCGCCATCTATTGGTATATATATGCAACTTAAATCTAAAAAAAAAACTCAAATTAAGTAATTAAATTTAATGAATGAATTAATATTTGAAAAACTGTATTAACATTCAGTGCCATCCACTACAAGTTCAAAAATGTGTATTTGAACTTTAGTGGATGTATAAAAAAGTATTTTATTACCGGTTGAAAATTTGAACAAGATATATATAGAGAGAGTGTGAGCTAATAGAAGAAATTGAAAAAGCAATCTAAAAATATCGCAATTTGGCTAGTAATTAAAATATAATAGATGAAAATACTGAATTTGATCATTCCACAACTGGAAGAAGTAGATTTTCAATTAAAGAAATGAAGGAAAACCAACATTTATTTAATCACTATCATTGCACATAGGAAAAAGCATTTGTAAGTTCTCAAAAGATGTTCTTGCCATCCTTCTACCACAACAACTAGTTACAATCTGTAATTTACAGTGGTTTCTTTTTAATTAAATCGTTGACTATCTGCATCTTTAAAATCAATAATTGATTTATATGTATTGTTTATCGATTAACCTCATTATTTGGGATGCCATAATGATACGCTATACTGTGTAAATGTGATTTGTCCTTTTGCGTGACTTTTTTTCAAGGACACAGTAATTTAATTTTTTAATTTTTAGATTAAAAACTCAAACCTTCTATTAAGAACAAGGACAAACTAAAATAATATTCAAAGCTATATTATTAAAAAGAAACGATCAATGCCGACAAAAGGCGTCAATATTCTGTTGCTTAATTTAAGCAGAAATTCTATAGAAGGAAAGCAATATTATGAAAAAAAGTCAAAGGATTTGCATTATTGAGAAGAGGAAAAACTGTTCATTTTCGTTACAGATTTTAATAGTTAATTTAATATAAATAATCGGTTAATTTTAACCATTAAATTTAAGACCCTTAATTTTTTAATGTGTGGTTAAATTATGCACATGGATACTGTATAACCCTCTGCATTAATTTGAATTATAACTTACAATATATTTATCGGCAAACCTACTAAGAAAAATTTTACTTTTATGTTATATTTATAAGTGTTCAACAATTAAACTAATTTTTTTTCGATCAAAAATTAAATTTATTGAAACTAAAAATTTATTATTTATAAAAATTACTATTATTATTTATTACTATTTTAAAAAATTTATTATTTAATAAACTTATTTAATATCTTAAGATTTTATATCGAAAGAGATATTGTTTTAAAAATTTTTAATCACAATGAATTGCTAATTTAATTACAATCACAATTGATTAATTAAATAAAATAAAGGTTTATTTATAAATATAAAATGATTATAGAAATTTTTTAAAGATATTAATAAAACGAATATGGTTTTGAATACATTATCCCATGATTTTTTTCATAATCTGTTGATCTATCTATAAAATATATTTCGATTAAGAATAACCCTATTTTAGAAGAAATTTTTTTTGTTCAACATTTCTTAATGTATTATACACAAAGAAAATTAATCAATTCTCGGCTTTAATTAAAATTGACACGTTTTGTTTATAAATAACTAAGAATTAAAAATGTATGTATATTACATAATATCATTGCATCGTATCATATCTTTAAGTGATTGATGAAAACTCATTTGTGAAATATTCACATATATGTCTATAATTTCTTTATAAAGAGCATTTAAAAGCATTAAATATATATATATATATATATATATATATATAATCGACCAATTAATAATACAAAATTGATCAAGAAAGTACCATTTGCGCATATCTCCCGCTCATCTGACAGCGTAAAGATCGCGCATTTGAGATTTTCGCAACATATTAAGATTATTTTTTAATAGAAATTAATTTTTAATGGTTAGTGTTCTGCTCCTTTAATGCTACTTTGCCAAAGCTGACATCAATAGACATGTTTACACATTTCATCTTGCAAGTACGTAAGTAGTAATTTCCATAACACGATTTCAATGGTGTCAGGCTAGAGTTCATTGAATAACGAAGTAGAAATCTGTTGTTTTCAAATGAAAGGCATTTTCGTCTTGATGCTATTGATAACCGTATGTTGATTAGAAGAGAACCAGGTAAGTCTTTATAGGCAATCTATAAGCACCTTAGACAAACTGAACATTTTCCTGAATTACGGTCTTTGAAAATTTTCCTATTACAGGAGGAGCATTTTTTTCTTTATCGTGAAAGCAAATTTGTATGTCAGACTGATTAAATTGGTTGAGCTACCATTTCCGATCACGTTTCCAGGAGGCGTTTTCTTATAGGATAACTCTCTTTTACACAAATACTTTCTAACCCTACTCCCTACTTTCCTTCTACTCCAACTTTTTCTATGCCTACTTTTTTTTTTACAATAACTTTCTAACACAAAACATGCTCTACAGAATATTGACGTCTTTCTTCTTTAGAACATGGAAATCCAGCAAAAGTAAGCACATAATCCAAATCATCTGTTTCTGTGGAGAATTCGACAAATTCAGCGTCAATCACAATCAACACGGACCGTTCTTAAGTTAAGTTACTAAGAGCAATCCCTCAAGTTGACATATGGCCCCTGTATGACATATGACACAACGCACGCGCGTTTGCATGATTTTATTCAAATTCGTAGAGACTATTGTGGAGGTATGTTGATTAGAAGAGGACCAGGTAAGCCTTTATAGCCAATCTATAAGCACTTTAGATAAACTGGATTTCCTGGAATTACGGTCTGGGAAAATTTTCCTATTACAGCAGGAGCATTTTTTTCTTTATCATGACAGCGTGACAACGTGACAGTAAATTTGTACGTCAGACTGATTAAATCGATTGAGCTACCATTTCTGATCACGTTTGCAGGGGGCGTTTTCTTATAGATAACTCTCTACCTCATACTTCTGCGGACACAAAACATGCCCTACAGAATATCGACGTCTTTCTTCTTTAGAACAGGTATGGAAATCCAGCAAAAGAAGCACATAATCCAAATCTACGGTTTCTGTGGAGAATTCGACAAATTCAGCGTCAATCACAATCAACACGGATCGTTTCTTAAGTTGAGTTACTAAGAGCAACGTGCATGAAGGTCAATCCTTCAAGCTGACATATGGCACCTGTATGACACAACGCACGAGCGTTTGCATGATTTTATTCAAATTCGTAGAAATTATTGTGGAGGGTAGTAGTATATTAACGTACTACAATTTGATATTTGAGATGGTTCTTCTAAAGCGTCCGTTATCCAAACACTTTGAAACTTTAATCGAATAAATATGTTACTTAGACAGATACTTGACTAAATTTCATTTTTTTTTTAATTCTTTGTGTTAGGATTTATTTTCCATCGGTATAAATCTATTACATGCCGGATTTTCTGTATTTAAAATGTTCCGTGATAATTTTATGAGCATGTATGTACATTTTATTTTCAGATAAAATAAAAATAAAAAAATAAGAAAAACTGGATGATTTCAGTTGTATGTCCAATCTTTTGTATTCCTTAGGTCACATTTTAAGTAAAAACATATATCTTGGTTTGAAGTTAATATATTTAATTTTAATGTTGCATGATAAGCGAAATAAATAAAGAATAAAAAAACCAAGTAATATGAGTATAAGTAACCTACGATAATAACCATACCAAATAAACAAAAATGTAAAAGCATAATAATTTTTGAGTCCATTTCGTAAATTTTCTTTCAATTATGTACAAGTCAAGCAGATTTAATTATGATAACAAGAAATTATTTTAAAAAAGAAAACTATGAAATGAAGATCAGTTGTTTAGTTATTTGAAGATTACTTATTTATATTTAATTAAGATTTTTAAAATGCGAATAAAAATATATATTTTTCAAAACAGGAATTCAACAACCAGCGACCTACTGTTGTTTTAACCATCATAGATCCATTTAATTTTATAAACTATAATTAACATAAGTAGTTTTAGATTTTGATGAAAGAGTGTGAAGTAAACATAATTAAATATTAAAAGTAATCAAAAACATAATTAGAAAAATAATTATTGTGTTCTATTATATGGGAGGTTAAAATTTCAGAATCTTTATCTATAACATGCTGTCTGGATAAAAATCCTTATCTCCTTAATTTGTGTTTTTACTTCATTTTTAAAATACATCTCATTTTAAAATTTCTTAAATCCAAGTTTGGATTTTATTTATTCAAAATTTATTTATTAGTTAAGATTATTTATTTTAGCATTTATATAACTCAAATGAGAATTCTAAGTTAGATTTGAATCTATTGTAATATTTCTAAGATATTTCTGTTTTTGCAATAATTTATTTTATAATTGGCAATTTTTTAGTTGGCATATGAAGGTAGTTATTATATGAAGCAATTCTAATATGCTTAAGTTAATATTGTAACAATTCTAATAAATATTTCTAGTATTCCATATACTCATGGTATTCATAAAGGTTTATATATGGGACCAGTCTTATGAAATATTTTTATAATATAAACTATATTTTAGAACTTGAAATAAGAATTAAAAAATACCATGCAGGCTTATGCAGACGATATTAATTCTATTAAGTGAATATGAGGCAACATATTATTTAGAAGAAACTAGTTAATACCCATTAGATTCGATAAAACGGGCCTGTTGCCCTAGTGGCTAGCTCTCTGGTACTCGGTACCACAGGTTTCGGGTTCTATTCCCGGCGATAGCATGGATGTTTGTAGTGGTTCGAATCCATTTTAAACCGTAGGTCCAGATCTAACAGGAGCGTTTCACGGGTATTGTTACTCCGCTTCCGTAGCTTATCTTCAAGCTACACGCACCTCCAGGGTAGTGCTAAGTGAGTAACATCAGTGCAGCGCTTGCATCAAAGACAATTGTCTAAGTATTTGCCAGCTGCATTAGAATAAAAAATTGATAAAAAAAGCTGGATTCAAAGAAAGTGACTTCAAATAAATTACCAGTGGCCTGGGGCCAAATGGCTAGCACTCTGTCCTTTGGTATCATAGGCTTCAGGTTCGAATCCTGTAGGTGGCATGGATATTTGTGTGTGGTTCGAAATCCACTTTAAACTGTAGGTCCCGGTCTGTTTAACCCAGTGTGCACAAGATGTCCGTAGAGCGACAAACCAATAAAATAAATTATCATAAAAGTATGTTTAAATTTTTTTTTTTTTTTTTAACAAAAAATTGGCAATAATAAAATAAAACAGAAATATTTTGTTATTACCATCGATTGAAATCTAACTTAATATCCACATTTGAATTTATAAATAATAAAATAAATAAACTTAACTTAACTAATAAATAAATAAAATTTCAAACTTCAATTTAGAAAATTTTTAAATGAAATATTTTTGGCAAATGAAGTAAAAAACAAATTAGAAGGCAATTATTGTATGAGACAATTGTAAATAAACTTTTGATAATTTATTTATAATTCCTTTCTTTGAATCAGTTTTTTTAAAAAATCAAATTTAATGATTTTAACTAATTTCTTCTAAGCAATATGTAGCCTCATATTTAAATAGTAGAATTATATCGTCTGCAAAACTATGTACTTTTTTCTCTTTTCTTATTTACAGTTCTAAAATATTGCTTATATTATAAAAATATTCCATAAAACTCGACCCATACATGAACTTTATGAATATCATGAGTATATGGCATATTAGAATAATTTAAAGTTTATATTAACTATTTAAATAATAATTTATAATATTGTTTAAATAATTTGAAATTTAAGTATTTTCATTTTCAATAATTTCCAAGAAACAAATTTAAAAGCATTCGAAATATCCAAATTTCTTAAACAAATTAATTTTTTTTCTGAATATCATCAGCATTGGCGTAATAGCTCCATAGTGGGCCGAGACCGTTTGCCTACTGGCAGATTTCGAGACAGGAGATGTTTTCGTTGTATGGGTTAGGTTTATTAGCCCTAAGCCCAACAATCATATTACACCGGGACCTACGGTTTAATGTGGATACCGAACCACTACAAACATTCGGGACTCGAACTCGAAGCCTGAGACAGTCAGAATCTTTCAGTTATGATCCGATGAAAGAATTTTCACCATGTAGTTAATAAATACGTTTGCATGTAATAAGATTGTTTATTAAATTTTTTTTTTTGTATGAGAACAACTTTTGCAATTTTCTACATACTTGGAAATGTTTTGTAGTAATATTTTGAATAGAGTTATTAGCAAAGTATTGTTTGCTATATAGATTTATTAGTTATCCTGGAAGTTTATCAACTCCGGATGTCTATGAGGTTTTATTAAATCATTTAATGTAATTTCACGTTCATTTCTGTTTATTTTATCAAATATCTCTACTTGTGTATTTTTATTACTTAACTATTTTTCTTCTTTACAGCGAAAATGAAATTTCAATATTTCTTAAATTGTTTTAATTATTGTGATACTTAAAGAGTTGCCACTTTTTTGACAGTTTTGAAACCTCTATTCTTTTTTATTTTATTAGAGATAATAATAAAAATATTTGCAATAAATATTTTTTTGTAGTTATGTTACTCATAAATAATTTCATTTGTAGTTATAATATTCAGAAATAATTAAAATCTTTCTTTTTTTAATTTGTAAAATTCTTTTTATTTACATAATGTTTGTGCTTTTTAAATTCAATCTCTTTTATTCTTCTCATATCTTCTGCATTTTCTTTTTGATATTAATATTTTAACTCTCTTACTATATTTCTTAGAGATCTTAATTTTGATGTCCACCAATACACACTCAAATTAAATTTTTAATTCAAATAAAACAATACTTTAATTTTTAAAAATTAGAAAAATTAGAAAAAATATCATTTAATGGATTTATGATTAATGCAGATTTTGAATTATCATGATAACAAATAATTTTATATACACTAGGTGTGTTGAGAATTCTAATATTATTAAAGTAATACGGTTCATCCAGTGAGTAAACATCAAAGCTGCTGTTTATAATTATTTGGTTCAATTGACACATTGCGAATGAGTTACATAATTTAATTTGAGATCCTTTTATAAAATTTATTTTGTTAGCTTCCATTTTCAGTTTTATTCAATTCCTTCTATTAGCTCACACTCTCCCTATATATATCTTGTTGAAATTTTCAATCGTTCGTAAAATACTTTTTTATTTATCCACTCAAGTTCAAATACATTTTTTGATCATGTAGTGAATGACAATCGATGTTAATACAGTTTTTTCAAACATTAATTCATTCATTAAATTAAATTAATTAATTTTAGGATTTTTTAGGTCTTAGTTGCATATATCTACCAATAGATGGCATCAGATAAACTTAAAAAAGGAATAAAAATTATTTATAAAGGACTTTCTGCAATATAGTGAAAAAAAAGTAGGCTTTAAACTAAGGCTAAAAAAAAAAAAACTTAATATATTAACTAAAAAAATTAAGAAATGAACTTAAAACTTTAAAAATTAATAAATTTTATATTACTTGTTTATCAGAAACTTGTAGTGTATGCTAGGATTTATTCGTGATTAGTTTTAAATTTTGAATTTGAAAATTTTGCTTATTTTAAAAATTTACACAATTTGAGGCTTTGTTACAGTTTTTGCAATTGATCATCTTCTTTCAATTGATACAAATTTTTTGGGGGGATTTTACAGTATTTTCATAAATGTCCAAACACCTCCCACATTTATAACATATGAGTGATTTAAAATAATCTTTGACTCGGGCGATTTCCCAATCCAGTACAATTTTACTTTTACTAAATTTTTTTCTTATTGATCTCAGAATTTAGCTCGATTATCAATTTCTTCAAATATTTTCTTTAAAAGATTTTTTTATTTGTGTTTTTATTTTATCATCTTTTTCTACATGGATATATTTTATATTGTTTTATATTTCTTCTTCTTTAGTTTCACTTGAAATATTGTAACAAATGATAAATAGTTCCCTTATAGATATTAAGATCTTGTTTAGAACTTCAAAGAAACTTGCTTACATTGACATAAGTAGGAATGGGTCAGTTTCATCCAAATGATGATCTCTTCAACACGCGGTAATTGTCAATTGTTTCAGTTGCTTTCCTTTACTTCACAATAAATTATAGTTCACAACAAAGATCCCATTCAGACTTGAATCTAATTATGATAAAGATCTAAAATCATGTAATCCTTTAAGTATAATAGAGAAGTAAACCAACAAAATGACCGCTTATGATTTTTAAACGGAGAAAACGAATTATCACGTTTTGCTGAACTTTATCCTTTGTTTGGCCACCTAATTTATCAATTTCATTTCTTAAAAAATCATTCCAAGGACCTTTCCTCCATTGAACCGACTGATAATATCTCACATGATCCCACTTACCAGTCATTCACTCGTCATTTTTATGCGGCTATATCAAATGAATGAAAAGAAATTTGAACGACGGCACAGATTAACTTTAAAATTAAAAAACACGCTTTTAGAGGTAATCAAACTAAAAAATAAAAAATAATTGTTGACATAAGAATAAAATTACTGACGAGAAAATGAATGTCACTGCTCTAAAAGCGTGGGGTGCTCGATATCAATCGTTATAATTTTTCACTCGTTTCATTCCGAAATGCAGAATTAGTTTAAAAATGTCATACAAAGCACCCCACGCTTTTAGAACAGTGTCATTCCTTTTCTCGTCAGTTATTTAATTCTTATGTTAATTTATTTTTTTACTTTTAGTTTAATTAACTCATGGGACCTGAATGGCCGAGTGGCTAGCGCTCTGGCTCTCTGTACGACAGGTTTCTGGTTCGAGTCCCGGCGGTGCCATGGATGTTTGTAGTGGTTCGGTAAACTGTAGGTCCCAGTCTAATAGGATCGTAGAGAGTTGCAGGGACATTGTTACTGCGCGTCCGGGGCTTATCTTCAAGCTACACGCGTCCTCTGGGTAATGCAAAGTGAGTACGCCTGTGCAGCGCTTGCCTTAAGTCATCCAAGACCAAGCTGTCTGAGTGTTTGCCAGCTGCATTAGAGGAAAAAAATAGTTTGATTAACTCGAAAAGCGTGTTTTTAAACTATAATTTATTGTTTTATTTTTAGTTTGATTAACTCCAAAAGCACGTTTTTTAGTGTTTTTAAACTATAATATTAAAACGAGGTCCCGGTACGGAGGACTGGAACTGTAGTTCTTAGAATATTTTAATTGTAAGTAAAACAAAGGCTAAATGCGAATATATCGATCAACCAGGATTCGAACAGGGGATCTCTCTGATCTGTAGTCAGGCGCGTTATCCGTTGTGTCACTGTCCCACCTAAGTTTGGATGTCTTAGGTACTTTCATTCTAAATTGTTTAAATTGTTCTTCATAAGTTAAAATAAAATCGCTGATCCTCTCTTAAAGTAGGGCAAAATGGAGCCTAAAGAGTCAGTTACAAACAAACATACAGGTGAATCTAATAAAAGTGCATTAAAAAATTCCTCAGTGGCCCAGCGACTCAAATCCAACCATTACTACAGAAATCGTTATGCAAATCAAAGCTTAACGTTTATTTAATTTAATTTTTATTTTGGGGCCTGATGTCCGAGTGACCAGCGCTCGGTGCCACTGGTTTCCAGTTCGAGTCCCGGCGGTGCCATCGATGTTTGTAGTGGCTCGGAATCCACTTTAAGCCGTAAACCCCAGTCTAATATGACAGTAGAGCGTTCGACGTAGAACTGGCAAACTTATCCCGTAAAAGGATTCACATCTTCTGTCTTGAAATCAGCTAATAGGCAGACGGCCTTGGCCCATTATGAGGCTGTTGCGCCACTGATGATGATGATGAACATGTAGCCTCATCTTTAATGAATCAGAATCCACTTTAAACTGTAGGCCCCGCTCTAATATGAACGTAGAGCGTTGTGGGGGTAGTGTCACTCGCGTCCGTAGCATATCTTCAAGCTACACCTTCTCCTGGGTAGTGCTAAATGTTCTCTACGCAATTAAAAAAAAAACTTATTTATTATTTTTTCTGGTTATAAACAAAATTTTTTTCTAATGCAGCTGGCAAACACTTATACGTCTTGGATGCCTTAAGGCCAGCGCTGCACAGACGTTACTCACTTTGCATTACCCAGAGGGCGCGTGTAACTTGTAGATAAGCCACGGACGCGGAGTAACAATGCCCCCGCAATGCTCTACGATCATATTAGGCCGGGACCTACGGTTTAAAGTGGATCCCGAACCACTGCACACATCCATGGAACCGCCGGGACTTGAACCCGAAACCTGTGGGCGCCGAGCGCCAGAGCGCTGGCCACTCGGCCATTCAGGCCGATAAACAGAAAAATAAAACAGAATATAAGTAAAATGAAGTAAGAATATGAGAGGAATATAAGTATCATGTCTAATAGCTTCACATTTTACCTGAAATAAATTTTAAATATTATTGAAAAAAAATTATTATTTTTGTTTTCTATTAACAGTATCTTTTTCGCATCAAAAACCCAGCATAAAATTTAATTACCATCGTGCGCAATTTTTACATATATTTTTTTTTTCCTCTTGAGCAGTGTGCAATGACCAACTCTACAGATGCTTTAGTTACAGCCGGCTTTATCATATATAATTTAATTTTTTTTAATTACAAAATCGATAATTTTAAAACATTTCATTTTTAAATAAAGTATTAAAATAAAAAGTCAAATAAAAATAAATTCATAAAATTAAATAACATAAAAAATTAAATAAAAAGGAAATTAAATACTGAAAAAAAAAATATTCGTTTAAATTTTTTTTTTTAATTTACTGCATATCAGGAATTGAAGGATTATTTTATATATTATTTTCTTTTATATTATAACAAATATTTTTATGTACTAATTTTTATTTTATTTTTATTATATAAAATTATGTAATTTATTATATACTTAAATAAATACAATATTTTTGTATTATTTTATATTAGTATTTTTGCCTGCTTTTAACCTAAAATCAGTAACCTATATTATTCCTGTACCAGCTATCAGATACAAAAATTCATTAGATACTTTATAGTATTACATGAAAGAAATTTCTATTTTAGAATTGATTATTTATTAGTTATTTAGAGTTGACCAACTACTTGCCAGAAAATTTAAACTCATTTTAACCAAAACTTATTTGCGAAAAATATGTTTATGCATGAATACTAAAAACAGTACTAAATAAAAATCATTTAACGCAATACATTTCTACTTGGTGTTTTCAAAAATTTACCAAACATTAAAATTCATATTATATTGACATAAAACGTAATTAATCACTCTTTAATTTATGCAATATGTTAATTTTTATGCTTACTAATGTGCTCAAAAAGTAAGACCAATTATTATTTTTTTCAAAAACTCTTTATTTATCCTTCCAAATTTATTTCATCGCCTTCAAAGTAATCACCTCGGACACAATGCACTTATGCCAACTTTTTTCCAATCCTCAATGCATGC
Organism: Caerostris extrusa; assembly: GCA_021605095.1. Lineage (NCBI taxonomy): Eukaryota > Metazoa > Arthropoda > Arachnida > Araneae > Araneidae > Caerostris > Caerostris extrusa. The sequence continues at coordinate 30,050 of BPLR01014272.1, read as the reverse complement.
TAAAAAGGCAACGGCAGGGATGGCCTTCAAAGCGCGCAACGATTCACGTTGAATCTCTTCAAAGGTCATTTGAGTTTAGGGAATAGCCAGAAGTCGCACGGTGTGAATACTGTGGTTGTGGAAAGATAAGGGATTCATTTTTGGCGAAAGAGTCACGAAGAATCAATGCAGTGTGAGCTGGCGCATTCAGTGTTTACGGTACCAATCGAGATTTAACGCGTTTGAGGCCCAAAATGGAATTGACCGATAATTTTGAAATTCCAATATCATCAGCAAGGTCTCTATTTGTAGGGCGACGGTTTGCAAGCCCCAAATCTTTAATTTTGGGTTTGAGCATCGTCGGTTGAGGTGGATGGACGACTTTCGTCTTCAACGCGTTCTCTGCCTTCTTTGAACTGTTTTACACTTCTAAACATTTCTTTCCGATATAGGAATGCAAAATTCTATACGTTTCCATAAAAACAAAATTTAATGCAATTAATTCAGACATTTCAAATAATCGCCGGAATCAGTTTTAGCGTCTCACGAAGCCAAGCGTAACTCAAACATTAATATTATTCATATGTTTGAAAACTTTCAATTTCTAATGTAAATTTAAAAATAATATTAAAAAATAAATAAAAAAAAAATAAATTAAGAGGAATTTTTTTTGTTTAAAAATTTATTTATTTATTAGTGTAGCATTATTTCCCTTAAAAACAATACAGAGGTTTTGAAAGATATTTCATTTACTTTAATTATAAGTATAAAAATCATTTTTACGAGAGAGAGAACTACTCGAAGATCATGATATTGATGAAATAGTTCTTTATAGTCACGTGATAATCTATATCACATATAAATTATTGAAATGTAAAAATAAGCAATATTTATATTTAAATGTAGGAATAATGTTAAAATAATATTTAAATGTTAGGAATAAGTAATATTTAAATATAAATAATAACATTTAAATGTAAATAGTAACATTTAAATTTAAATAGAAATATTTAAAAGTAGAAATTGTGTCCTATAAATGTCTTATTTTGATTACAGAAGAAATAATTTGAAATCAATTGTTGAAAGAAATTAATATTAAAGTTTTATATCTACACGTCTTTTGTACACTTCGAACTTAATATTTTTACAAACCCCTCTCCATATATTAAATGAATATTAATTTGTAACATATCACAAAAAATAAATAACATATTACCAGCTCCGGTGTTTTTCAACAACAATTATTAAGAAGAAAATGCTATAATAACAAAATATAACTTTCGGAAATATTTTTGCAATGTCTTAGGTTTGTGAAGTACTAGTAATATTCAGTTTTAAATCATTTCTCCGTTTTATAACTGCATGCATGATAATTTACTTAGATTTCAATTTTAAAATCATTAGATTTCAATTTTCAAGTCATTTCATTTCTATTTTTAAAATTATTTAATTACAATTTTAAATTTATTAGATAATATTCAATATTTTTAATAAATTTTTTTTAATAAATTTATTTTAATATTTGACATACTGACAAAAATATTTATATAAGTTATTTTCAATATTATTTTTAAATATTTTCATATCAAACTGTAAAAAATATGATAATTGTAAACAGAATTAAGTAAAACAGATAAATAAAAATAAAAGTAGAAAATAACTAGGGAATCTGAATTAAAGTCACATCATTCACTTTCATTCAGATTCACTAGTTAATTTCTTGACAAGGGTGATTCTCATCCATTTTCAAAACCCTATATTGTGCGAATTATGAATAAACGTTTTATTTTTTTGACGACAGATCTGTTCTGAAATACTTATATACAAAAACGCCAAAAAAGCATATTTAAGGATTTAAATTTCGATACAGATAATTATCCAATCATGGAGCACAATGGACTCTTCCGTCAACAATTCAAATCAAGATTTAACAACATTATCTTTCACCAAATTCTTCAGAAACGTTGAGAAAAAACCTCTGCAAGATGAAGATTCGTAAAACACTCCATCAACAATTTCAGCTGCCAAGATTTTAATTTCATTTCGTTTGTCCCACTCTGACCCAATTTCGACTGTTTTGCATGTTATTAAACTCAACGCAATTAATGATCGCGGCGGTCTTACAAGAAACCGGCTATCAAAGAACAAGAATATCTTCCGCTTTTTTAATTCCTGGAATCTCATCTTTCCACAGCATTGTTATTATGATTTAATTGGAAATGTTCACCAAAAGACTGTTACTCTAGCATTTGGAAAGGCACCCATAATTTATTACAAAAGAAACTGCTCCATAATTTGTTTTATTAAAAAATAATAATCATTTTCATTAGCAAAGGGGGAAAGGATGAAATTTGAATAATATAAACCTATGAGAATCAATTATACTACCGCAAACAACAGCGAGGTCAAATGTGTAGGTTTCGGAGCAAGGCCGAAATGAACTGTATATAAGCAAAGGATGATTCCATGGAGGATCATTCGCATCTTGTGATTCCACAGTTCGAGACACAAGCACATTTCCTTCAAAGAAATGGAATTCATTCAGGTAAGCACAGCATCTTATATCTTTTATTGTAAGGAAGAGTTCTTATGCCGTAGTATTCATTACCTTACAGTTTCCTACATCTTTTAGCATAAAGAAACCTAATTTTACCATACTATTCTGGCCTGTTAACAAGTTCTTTTCTGATTTTGAACAAAGCGTCTTTAGTATCATTTTTTAATAATGTGCTGCACTGTCTGACTGAAGCTATGTTCTATTAAAATCCTTAGACTAATTTGAATGCTCTTAGTTCAACTTTTACAACGTTCAGCTTGAAATCTTGAGAATAAATTCAATACCTTATGCTCAACTTTAAGCATGAATTATTACCCGACGAGAAATCATCTAGATATTTTTTTTCTTTTCTGATTTAACACTTGCAACCAACGTCTTTAGTATCACTTTGTTTAAAATAATGTGCTACACACTCTGAGAGTTCTTTATGTTCTCTTAAGTAATTAGCGATATCTTGGTTCCGCCTTTTTGTATAGTTAGGTCGGTTCTACTGATATGGAGGTTCAGTATGTTTATCGTTATGAGAAATTTTCAATTCCTTCTTCTTCAAACTTATGTCCAATGTAATTTTGCACTCTAGTATTGTTTAAAATTTTTTAACATGAACCTTAAGAAGACTGTTCTGCAACGAATCATACTCACAATTAAAGTTAAAAAATCATTTAAATCATAATCATGCCCTTAATTATTCTAGAAACAAGAAATATTTACAGAGAAAAAAATATCGGGGTAGAAAATACTTCCTTTAACTATTTATTTAAAAAAAAATAATAATTCCTTTAATTATTTTTATTTGTTTTGCAGATCTTTGCAGCAGCTATTGCTTTGGTGGTATGTGTTTCCGGCAAAGGATATAATGTCGGAGGCGGTATGGGTGGACTCGGAGGAGGTGTGGGAGACATGGGTGGACTTGGAGGAGGTATGGGAGGAATGGGTGGACTCGGCGGTGGAATGGGAGGAGCTGGATATGGACTTGGCGGTGGAATGGGAGGAGCTGGACATGGACTTGGCGGTGGAATGGGAGGAGCTGGATATGGACTTGGTGGTGGAATGGGAGGAGTTGGATATGGACTTGGCGGTGGAATGGGAGGTGCTGGATATGGAGGAATGGGTGGTGGAAGTGTAAGTAAAAATAACAGTCACATATTTTTAATTTCGAAATAAAAATGATTAATTTCCAGAAAAGAAAGGTACTTACGTATTAACGGTACCTTGGCGACAGACTTGGCGGTTTTTAAGTGTCGCCAATCTTTATTATTTGGAATAAAAATATTTTGAAAGCGTTTGATTTTAAATGAAGTGTTTCATATATATTTTATTATTTGGAACAAAAATTTTAAGTGTAGATTGGCGCCAAATCTGTAGCTGCGGTTGGCGCGTGTGCTCTTTATTGGAGTAACTGTCGCCAAGGTACCGTTAATACGTAAGTACCAAAAAGAAATATAAATATTACTGTTGTAAAACAATAAGTTTAGAATTTTAAAGAAGGGATTCGTAGTGTTTTCTAAATTTCCAATAACTTAAAATGCGCTTAGGAGGAAAAATAGAGAATCTCTTACTTATACTAAATACCAAAAAATAATATGAAATGTTGAAGGAGAAAGACCCATGCATGGTTTATAAATAAACTAGTAAAAATTATCGATAATAAGAACCCAATCACATCTAATAGTGCATAAAAGAAAAAAAAAAAAATACCAGAAGAAAATATTAGATAAGAATGTTTTTGTCAATTAATAAATAATTTATTCTATGCTATTCTTATTCAAGAAAATATTTCTTTTTCAAATGACAATACACATGTTAATCAACAGGAACCATCCACCAAGACTTCAAAGAAAAATATATTAGATTTTTTTTTATATACAATAATTTTTCATTAGTTCTATACTCAGTGGTACTTTTTCCAGCCTAAGCCTTTCTCCATGGGCTTCCAGGCCGCGGGGGAGGGAAGCACGTCCTTCAGGGTGAGCAGGGAGACGCTAGCGGAAACGTGAGGGGCAGTTACGGTTACCGAGATGCCCAGGGACTCTACAGGATGGTGGAGTACACGGCCGGCCAGGGCGGGTTCCAGGCAGACGTCAAGACCAACGAACCCGGGTGGACGGAAAGGAAAATCCCGCCGATGTCACCATGGATGTCCAGAAACCGCCCGCAGGTGTCCAGGAGAGATACACCAGACCAGCAGGCACTGGAGGAAGAGGTGAGGAATTTGTGAATTATCAATATATAATGAGTATTAAGTACACGGATTATGTACTTTAATCATATAACATGTTTAAAAGACATGTAATGGCAACAATAGTAACTTGTTACCCTACCTTACTTAAGCAGATACCCACTCCATCCACATGAAAAGCAATGTGAGATCGAATCTTCTCATTCGCATATTTGGTTTTAGAGCGTTAGGTTTAGAGCGTTTTTAGCGTTAGGTTAGGCTTTTAGAGCTTTTAATTTCTGCTTCGGTTGTGATAGCTCAGTTATTTGAATATAAAGATTATGCACTAGAACTGACATGTAAAAACTCTAATTTATCATGTCTCTTGGATATTTGGAAATGAAATACAAAAAGATTCTGGAAAGAGCAAATTTTCTACTTGATAGTTATTTTCTCTGCTTCACTAAAGGAGGCTCAATTATTTGAAGCCTATAAAGATTAAAAAGTATGTAAAAACTCTAATTTATCAAAGTGCTCAAAACGTTTTGTCACTTCTGAGAAGGATAAATTTTTCTGTTTGGTAATTCTTTCCTCTGCAAACCACTCCCTTTGTATCAATTCTTTGATAAAACGTTAATCATAACAATACTTTAATAATGCTAATGCTTAGATAATACTGTAACTTTCTGGTAAAATATTAAACAAAGAATTACAAATCAAGCAAAAAAAAACCTGTTTTTCTGCCAACATACTTCTTTTGACCATGTGTTTCTAACATGTCAGGGATGTTATAATTTCTTTCTCTCAAATCTGGTGATTCATTTCTCTGAATTGTATATTACTAAAAGATTTAATATACGAATACGAACAATTGAAAACTGCAGCGGATTATCAAAATAATGGAAACACCATAGATTTATAAAGAATCCTTTATTAGAATGGTGTAGGACCGCTTTTTTAATACAGCTTGGATTCGCCTAGGAATCGATTTTTACAAGTGCTGAATAGTGTTTCGAGGAATATTGTGTCATTCTTTCATGGAGATATTGTGAAAGTTCTATATACGTCTCCCCAGTGATCCTTCCTTTCAATGTTACGATTGAGCCAGCAGAAAACACACAGACAGATCCACCTCCATGCTTGACAGTTGGAAGGAGACAACCACGATCTTACGCTTGTGCAGGTGTCCTCCAGACGTACACTTGTCCTGTTGTAGGGAAAAATGGGAAAGACGATTCGTCAGACCATATTGCTTTCGTCCACTTATCAATCGACGATCTTTTGTGAGTTTGTACCACTGTAGACAACAATTAGCATTAACATCTATTACAAGTGGCTTGGGAATTACTGCTCTGGCGCAAATGTCTTGTTTATGAAGGTGCCTTCCAAGTGTAATGATTGACACTGGAAAATACGGATGCTGGTTGAGCTCTGCGATCACTTTTTGCTGCAGTTGTTCGCTTTTGAGACATCACAATCCGCTTCAATACCCGACGGTCTCTTTCACTGAGCTTCTCTTTCCGTCCATTCTTTTGTTTTGCCAATTTTGTCTTTCCACGCTGTGTTTATGCTGTCATGACTTTAGACACCGTACCTCTAAAAAGCCTAAAAGTTGGGATATTTCGGTTACACTTGCTCCAACTAGACTTGCTCCTACAATTTTACCTCTTTGAAAATCTGAAAGGTCCAGTATTTGACGCGTTTCAAATAAATCCAAGACTTACAGAACTTCAATAAAACTACCACATACTACCAGAATATATACATTTCTATTTAAAAAAACTGGTAATTATTGTTATATTTTAATGCTTACGTAGCGCTTTCAAAATGTCACTTTTATTCACAGATGTTTCCATTATTTTGATAAACCCTTGTATCAGCTAAGAGAGTATTTAAAATTGTAATTAGGAGGAGAAACGAATGCAGAAATTCTTAACAAGATAATTAATGTCTCTCTCTGATCTTCCATACTGTGTTAATGTGAGAAATACTAGAATGAGTGATTTTCCAATATGTAAATTAGCAGATACAAACATTTCAGACCTAGAACTGTGCAACCATTTACATATCACTCGAAGGTTAATCCCAGGTAAAAGAATGTAGTGAATAATGGTACGATATATAATATTTTTTGGAATATTATTCAGTTCTTTAATTAATACTCATATCAAGATAATCCCGCCACTAAATTGAAATTTCTTTGTTATCTTGATTATAGAAAATATTTATAAATATGTGTGATGTAAAAGTCAAGATAGTTAAATAAAATTTAATTGTGCAAATCAGTAATATTTCACTATCTTCAAAAAAATTTATAAATTCATGTTTGTGAAAAATTGCAACACCATGAAGGTCTTACGCGAGTGAGCTGAAATTTTCAGGAAATGCAAATTAGCGTATGATATACAAATGTTTAGAATTTCAAATCCGTAGCGCATGCGTATGCTGAGCAGCGCCCTCTGAACAGCGGATGGATCCGAATAAATAGACGGCTGTAGCGAGGTGTGTATGGTTATCGGTGGTTATCTGCTAATGGTAAACGTTAGCTCAATCGTTACTTATGCCTCTTCTACGAAAGAGAGCGAGATTTGAACAACTTACAGAGTTTGAACGGGGAGAATCATCCGCCTTCGTGAAGCTGGATTGTCTTATCGTGCAGTAGCCGCTCGTGTGCGGCGTAACAGCAGCACAGTGATGCGTCTTTGGAAGCAGTGGGCGGACGAGTGTCGGACAACTCGGAAATCCGGGAGTGGACCCCGAAATGTGACGTCATCTCGCGATGATAGACACCTGGTCCACATGGCGCTGACGGACCGTACAGCTTCCTCTAGACAATTGGCAGCACAGTGGGCAATAGCTACAGGTGTTTCATTGTGTGCTTCATCAATTCGTAGGCGTCTGCTGCAGCGTGGACTGCGCGCAAGGACTCCTTTATACAGGATCCCTTTCATGCTAAACCATCGCCGCCTGCGGCTACAATGGGCCGCTCAACGTAGAGACTGGCGTGCTGATTGGCAGCAGGTCGGGATTTCTGACGAATCCCGCATTAATTTGTGGTACCATGAGGGCCGCATTCGTGTCAGACGCTATGCCGGTGAACGCCACCTTCCGGAGTGCATTATCGAACGCCACAGAGGACGAACACCCGGAGTTATGGTCTGGGGTGCCATAGCATATCATGGACGATCTCAATTGCTAAGAATTGTGGGCAATATGAACAGCAACCGGTACGTCAGTGAAGTTCTACAGCCCCAAGCTGTTCCCTTCCTTCAAAGCTTGCCAGGCTCTGTATTTCAACAGGACAATGCCCGCCCTCATATCGCTATGACTGTTCAATCCTTCTTTGCAACGCGGCAGGTACAGCTTCTTCCTTGGCCTGCGTATTCCCCGGATATGTCGCCAATTGAACATGTGTGGGATTTCGTTGGTCGGCGCCTCGCTCGTGATCCTCGTCCTATTGCTTCTGCAGACGAACTTTGGGTGCGCATACAAATAATATGGAATGCTCTTCCTCAGGCAGACATTCAAAATTTGTTTGACTCCATGCCACGTCGTGTAGCAGCACTTATCGCGGCGCGTGGTGGCTACACAAAAACTGATTCCGATCTCTTGTTATTGTTTGTTTGCTTTGAACATTTAATCAATTATTTGTACCACTACCACTCAACTGTGTATTAAATTTCATTCAATTATGACGATTCCTTCATTGTGTTGCAATTTTCACAAATATGAGTTTATTATATAGTTGTGTACAGGGATTTGTGAATATGCCAATGAAGTTTTTTTTTAGCATTGTGGAATGTTTGAAAAGCTAATTTTTGGTTATTTTTAACTATATAGGCTATTTAATTAAAAAACTTTTTACATAGCATTGTTAAAAGATTATTTTCCTGTATTAAATTTTTTATATTGAGATTGAATTCAGTAATTTCATTATCACCATTCTGTAGAAAACTAGTGGCATTAAAAATCTCATAATAATCTATGGCATTCAGTTCCGATATTCAAATATCAGTGTTTACTGATTCGTTCTGTTTGATTCGTTTTATGTTTGTTTTACACTTTTACACGTTTAAACACTTTTTCTTCAATTCATTACAATAATTTTTCATTAGTATGTACTGTAAACTGCACATGCGCGATAAAATGCCTTTGGTTATTTATTTTCTGTGTATTTTTCAGGTGGATATGGAGCTGGGGGAATGAGAGGCGGACTTGGAGGTGCCGGAAGAATGGGAAGTGGCATGGGAGGTGGCTATGGAGGAATGGGAGGAGGACTCGGAGGAGCTGGAGGAATGGGAAGTGGCATGGGAGGAGCTGGAGGAATGGGAGGAGGTTATGGTGGAATGGGAAGAGGACTTGGAGGTGCAGGAGGAATGAGAGGAGGACTTGGAGGTTCTGGAGGGATGGGAGGAGGACTTGAGGCGCTGGAGGAATGGGAGGAGGACTTGGAGGAGCTGGAGGAATGAGAAGTGGCATGGGAGGAGGACTCGGAGGAGCTGGAGGAATGGGAAGTGGCATGGGAGGACCGGGGAGGAGCTCGAGGAATGGGAGGAGGTTATGGAGGAATAGGAAGAGGACTTGGAGGTGTAGGAGGAATGAGAGGAGGACTTGGAGGTTATGGAGGAATGGGAGGAGGACTTGGAGGAGCTGGAGGAATAGGAAGTGGCATGGGAGGAGGACTCGGAGGAGCTGGAGGAATGGGAAGTGGCATGGGAGGAGGACTCGGAGGAGCTGGAGGAATGGGAAGGGCATGGAGGAGGACTTGGAGGAATGGGAGGCTCTTTTGCAGGAATTCCCCGATCAACAAGTGGAAAAAGTATTCATTAAGAAGTCTTTTCGGAGAATCTAAGACGGAATCAAACACAGGACTATCTTCATATTAAAGGAACTACCTCTGTTATGGAAAAAAAAGAATAGAATAATTGAAATATAAGAAATATATTATATCATGGGTAAAAATCGGTTTTGGCTTAGGAATTTAGTGGCTCCCATCATTATAGCTTGGATTATATTTCAGAAATATTTTAAAAGTATTATGATAAATATAATTTTCTTAAAACAATTGGTTAATTATTTTTAAAAAATGAAGATGTTGTTTATAAAATAACTCGCAGTTTAACTCAATCTTTTACCTCTTATTGTGTAATTTCATTAATTTTTATATTTGTTTATGATTTGTTATAGAACTTATCACTCCAAATTTTGTGTTATTAATGTTACAATGAAAATATGGGGTGCCACTATATTATATGTTTTATCCATGTGTTTTAGGATCATCTATCGGTGCTTTCTCGTATGTGTACTTTATGTTACATTTTAGAATTATATATTTCCTTTTTAAAAACCAAAGAAAAAGTTTATATACTTCTGTAAAATGTTTTTTATTGCATTTTGTATTGGAGTTCTTGTTCTAGTACTTATTTTACAATGGTGTCTGTGTATTTATCGCTTAAGTTTTGCAATAAATAAAAACCAAAAAAAAAAAAAAAAAAAAAATGTTTTTGATTATTTAAAAAAATACATCGATTCATTTTTATTTATATCTTTATTTACATGATTTTAATTCAACAATACAAAAATTTAAAAATATGTTTTTTAAAAAGATGAATTATTTAAAGCAGAATATTAGGGAATCGGAATGTTGAATTTGAACATTTCTTTTAAAATATCTACACAGTCCAGTCACATTAATATGACCACCTGTCAAAAGCCGGAATAACCACCTTTGGCAGAGCGGACCGCTGCTAGACGTGCAGGAAGAGAATCAATTAGATTTCTGAAGATGTTCACTGGGATGTTGAACCATGCCGACTCCAGTGCTGTGGCCAGTTGTGCTAGATTACGAGGTTGAGGATTCATGTCACGAACAACCCGATCGAGGTGGTCCCACAGATTCTCGATTGGGTTTAAATCCAGTGAGTTTGCTGGCCAGGGGAGTACGGTTAACTCATCCTGGTGCACTTCGAACCACGCACATACAGTGCGAGCTGTATGACAGCTCGCATTGTTCTGCTGGTAGATGCCATCATTCTGAGGAAAAATAATTCGCATTTAGGGGTGGACATGGTCCTCAAGGATAGATGCGTACTTGTGCTGATCCATCGTGCCTTCCACAATGATGAGTGCACCCAGTGAATGCCAGGAAAACATTCCCCAAACCATAATTTTCCCTCCTCCAGTTTGGTTTCTTCCGCCAATTGTTACAGGGTGTTTACTTTCAGACGTTTCACGCCGTATACGCCAACGTCCATCTGTCCGTTGGAGCATAAAACGTGATTAATCGGAAAAAGATATCTGTCGCCACTCTGTGGACATCCATTTTCGGTACTGGCGTGCAAATTCCAGCCTTCGCCGCAAATGAACAGCAGTCAGCATAGGTGCATTAAACAGGTGTCTGCTGCGGAGGCCCATGCGCAGCAACGTTCGCTGAACCGTTGTTGAAGATACACTCTTGGTTCATTTGGGTGGTCAGTTGCACGTCTATTCGCCCGAATGCATCTCCGTAGCCTTTGTTCGCCTCTGTCATCTGTAGCCCGTGATGCACCGCATGTGCCACTCCGCTGATTTTGGATAGGGCCATTTTGCCATGCACGGTGTACTTTTACCACGGCGGCACGCGAACAGTTCACAAAATTAGTCGTTTCCGAAATGCTTCCACTCTTGGCCCGAAAGCCAATAATCATGCCCTTTGGATGTCGTATAAATCGCTACGTTTCTGCATTACGCCAAAGATTGAAATGCTTTCCGATGTCCTAGGACATCCTTTATATACACTACACTGCAATGTGCTGCCACCTGCCTTTAGTGATTGGTTATTTCACTTTGACGTCGAAAGTAGGTGGTGGTCACATTAATGTGACTAAACTATGTATGTACATATATGCTTTTATGTCGGTATTTCAAAGCAACTGAAAAACTGTGACACTTTGAGTTCTAATTTTTTTAATTGTTATTCTTTAATATTATTCCCAACAAAAAACTTACGAATTTACTCAAAATATTTTTTATACTTATTTTATTTCCACGAAAACCATTTTTTTGCCTCAGAAGTCAATTTGAAATATTTTTCTCGTATGGCGCCATCTCCTGGCGAGATTTAAAAGTTTTCTTTAAATAAAAATGCGATATTAAAAAAATCACTTAAAATGAATTATTTATATTTAAGTAACTTACTAAAAATATTTTTTTTTTATTTATGTGGTTGTCTTCTTTTTTATAAGGATTTTTCTTTTTATTTCTAAATATTCACAATGATTTTTTTTTTTTTTTTTTTTTTTTACAATTCGATAAACTACAATTCCTAAACCTTAAAAGTGTTCCCTCTTTCCTCTTCCTTTGTACTTTTAAGGGATATTTCTTTCTAATATAATCTATCAAAACTAAAAATCGCCGAAATCTCGAAGAAGTCCTCAATAATTATTACTTTATAAGAAAATTATTTTACAAAATTAATTATAAAATTATTTATTTTATTATTATTTTTAATTGTTATTTTATTTTTACAAAATTATTAATTTACAAAACAAGTAATATAAAAAAAAAATTGAAAGTCAATTCCTACTTTTTTTTTTTCACTATATTGCAAAAAGTCCTTTAAAAATTTTCATTTATTTTTTAAGTTTATCTGGCGCCATCTATTGGCAACTTAAATCTAAACTATATGCAACTTAAATCCAAAAAATATAATTAATTAATTAAATTTAATTAATGAATTAATTTTTGAAAAACTGTATCAACATCCAGTGTCATCCACTACAAGTTCAAAGAAAATGTATTTGAAGTTGAGTGGATGAATAAAAAGTATTTTATGAACGATTGAAAATTTGAACAAGATGTATATAGGGAGAGTGAGAGCTAATAGTAGGAATTGAAAAAGGGAAAGAGAAATAAATTAGAGAAATAAATACAAAAAAAAAAATTACTTAAGATGATGTACATATTTCTGGACACATTCATTCCATGAATGAAACTAATAATGTCTAATTTTTCTGTAGCTGGACAATTCTGGGTTGCATTTTGGCTTGTCGATGGTCAGATAATTAAAAAAATCAGCACTGCAGGGTCAGTAAGATAAGGTTCTTCCTTTAGAAACTACCTCGAAGTATTCTCCTTCTTGAATAAATAAATCTAAGAAATCAGGATTATAGCTATGGGGATTACTTATGTAAGGAATACATATAGGGACACTAGTTCTGTTCGAATCTTTGCGACAGTTTCTTTTCATTTTTGATTAGTTTTATAACTATTTCCTACTTTATTAGCCGTAATTCAATTTTTATATCAAATTTATTATTTACATTATCCTGTCTGATAGAAAAAATAAATACACAGGCAACGCTGGGTAAGTAGTCATTAGTTATTATACTATAGAAAACATATTATTCAATACAATACTATACTAAATGTACAAAAATTAATTAATTAAAATTCAATATTAAAAAAAGAGTTATCGTTTTTATAGAGAAACTAATTTTCATCATCATAATTAAAAGTTATTTTTATTGAATAAATAGTTTAATCGTTTTAAAAATATAGGTGGAACATCTTATTCAATTAATTCTATTAGCTCACACTCTCCCTATATATATCTTGTTCAAAATTTTGATCGTTAATAAACTACTTTTTTTATTCATCCACACAAGTTCAAATGCCTTTTTTTTTTATCTTGTAGTGGATGACACTGATGTTAATGCAGTTTTTTCAAATATTAATTCAATAATTAAATTTAATTAATTCATTTTAGTTTTTTTTTTTTTAGATTTAAGTTGCATGTATCTAATAATAGATGGTGCCAGACAAACTTAAAAAAAATGAATGAAAATTATTTATAAGGATTTTCTGCAATAGAGTGAAAAAAAAAGTAGGAATTGACTTTAAAAAAAATATATAATACTTGTTTATTGAATAAATAGTTTAATTGTTTTAAAAATATAGGTAGAATATATTTTATTGATGAAAATGATTAATTCAAATTTCTCCAAACTTGCTACCGCCACTTATCAACGTCAGATGACGTTCTACCGGATTTCTTCCAATGAGGTTACATAAAATGTTTGATAAATGTAAAATGTCACTATGCGGAATATATTCGCTATCCCATTTTAGATGCTTGATTTGATATTTTAAATGCCATTGAAATACAAGCATTGTTGCCTTCTCGAATACAAATGACGAACTCATCTGACATATTGGACTTTCACATATTATCAAAATATGTCAGTCAGACAATTATAAAATCTTCCCGATTACGGGGAGATTTTATAATTTTCTTCCACGAAAAAACATGCATGTCTTCACTAATGTAATTAAATGGCCTATTTGTAGGGAGAATGTGCGAAATTTCTATAAACATTAGTGTAGAGATCCCACCACCAAAGCGGATGCATACAAAAGTGCTGTGGGATACCCGTCGCTACGCGGAGGAATACAGAAGGTGGGAAACAGCAAAACTCTCCGCAGCAGTTGGAACGCGGCAGTCGAACTGTAAGCTTCGCTCGAATCCTCGTTGCTGTTTAAAGTGCAACATGCTTGTATTATTTTATGATTTTTGCAATTTTGTTAAAGCTAATGTTATTAAAGTAGTATGAATTAATTTATACCATTATCAAGTATATTTAATTTCTACAATTAGCTGCATGTTTAATAATAAGGATTCTTAACCACTACAAACATCCATAGCACCATGGGGTGTCGGGAAACCTGTGGTACCGAGCACCAGAGCGCTAGCCACTCAGCTATCAGGCCCCAAACCAGTGTTGAATGATAACAAGTACAGAATTAAATAAATCTGTTGGGACGGATCTCTTGTTCGATGACAGAATAAAAATTATAAGAATAATAATTTATAATAAATTAAATAAAAAAATTATCGTAGTTATAAGTGATACAAAAAATAAAGAAGAATTTTTTTTCTTAAATGTGCGTTCCACTTTTTAAGATTTTAATGAAACTGTTATAAAAAAAACAAATAATATAAAAAAAAAAAATTTAAGTCAATTCTATTTTTTTCACTATATTGCAGAAAGTCCTTTATTAATAATTTTCATCATTTTTTATAATTTATCTGGCGCCATCTATTGGTAGATATATGCAACTTAAATCTAAAAAAACTAAAATTAATTAATTAAATTTAATTATTGAATTAATATTTGAAAAAACTGTATTAACATCCAGTGTCATCACTACAAGTTCAAAAAACAATGTATTTGAACTTCATTCACGATTGAAAATTTGAACAAGATATATATAGAGAGAGTGTGAGCTAATAGAAGGAATTCAATAAAGATCATGATCCAGCTATTTTTTAACAAAAAATAAGCATTTGAATGTTAGAAAAATATTCCATTCAGTAGTTTCAGTTTTATTGTAGAATGGAAGAAATTATTTTGTCAGTAACCTGACAAAGTAATTCCCCTACTAAAATTTAGCTCAACAAAATAGATGTGGTTATTTCTTGATAATATATTAATATGTGCACACCTGCTTGAATCAAAGCATGTTTGTGTACAATTATTTCAATTCCTTCTATTAGCACACACTCTCCCTATATATATCTTGTTCAAATTTTCAATCGTTAATAAAATACTTTTTATTAATCTGCTTAATTTCAAATACATTTTTGAACTTGTAGTGGATGACACTGGGTGTTAATACAGTTTTTTTCAAATATTAATTCAATAATTAAATTTAATTAATTAATTTTAGTTTTTTTTTAGATTTAAGTTGCATGTATCTACCAATAGATGGCGCCAGATAAACTTAAAAAATGAATGAAAATTATTTATAAAAGACTTTCTGCAATATACTGAAAAAAAAAGTCGGAATTGACTTTTAAAATTTTTTTTTTTTATATTACTTGTTTTTAGGTGTGAATAAAAAATACGATAAATTTAAATCATTTTATTCACCTTTTTGAAATTGGTAATTATAAAAACACTTTCTTTAGTTTTTTAATAAATATATATATTTTTTTCATTTTACTGTGAGTGACCATGCCCATGTTATTATGTGACATGACCATGCCAGTGACCATGTTATTGTGAACAAGTAATGCTACTGCCTTTACATGTCTGTACATCTTAGAATAGTTACAGACCACCTACTGATAAAATTTTCGTGCGTAAATTAACACAAAAGTATTTCAATTACATTAAAAACATTTGATAAAAAAATAAAATAATACTATATGTTATTTAATATAACTCAGATAACAAAATACGTTATAAGAATTGAAATATTTGATTTTGTAATTGATTTATTTGTTAGTGAAATCTGAACAAAACGATGTTTGTTGCCAGCTAGAAAATTTAGACCTATTTTAACCAAAACTTATTTGTGAAAAATATATTTATGCATAAATACCAAAAAAAAAAAGTAATAAACAAAAATCTTTTGATTAAATACATTTGAAATGAAAAATGAACCAGAAATATTAAAATATGTTTAAAATCGACGTAAACCGATCATTAATCACTTTTTAATATATACAACATGTTAATTTTTATACTCATTATCTTTTCATGTTTCTTTTTTTCTCCTGAATTAAAATTCTTACCTTAAGCTGGAAAATATATTAAAATTGTATTTATTTATATGATGTACTATATCACTTAAAACCTAAATTAATATGCGTTTGAAAATATCTTGCGTTTTTTCATATTCAATTTGCTCACCTAAATTTTAGTAACATTAAATATTATATATATTCCTTAGTTGAAAAGAAAAAGCTTGTAATAACTAAGCTCTTTTTTTTTTAATTCATATGATATGTTTGAAAATTTTAAATTTTTAATAAATATTTAAAAATAATGCATCGATTGCAAAAATAAATTTTAAAAAATTAGGGCAATTTTTTTCTTTACAAATTTATATGCTTATTAGTGTAGAATTATTTCCCTTAAAAATAATAGATTTTGAGGGCTATTCAATTTATTTTAAACCTAAGTATCCAAATCCTGTCTAGGTGAGAATTATTTTTCAAAAATCAGAAATGTAGAAATAACACCCTTTTAAATAATGTCTTACTTTGATTACAGAAAAAATAATTTGATATCAATTGTCGAAAGATATTAATATTAAGGTTTTATATCTACACTTTTTTTGTACTCTTCAAACTTTATATTTTGGCCAAAACACTCTCCATATATTAAAAGGAATATTAATAACGACATGTTATGTTATAACATGTATAGCAAAAACATAATATATATGAACGCAAACTCCATTTTTTTTTTTCCAACAAAACGACATTTATTAAAAAAAGGAAATACTATGCAATAACTAAAATACCACCTTTTGAAATTGAAATATTTTAAACTATATAAACTAAATATTTTGAAATATTTTAAGCTATATAAATTAAATATTTTGAAATATTTTTAAACTATATAAACTAAATATTTTGAGATATTTTAAACTATATAAACTATATATTTTGAAATATTGTAAACTATATAAACTAAATATTTTAAAATATTTTAAACTATGTTTTGTATGATTATTATTAATATTCAGTCCTTGTACGTTAGTATTATTATTAATATTCAATCTTTCAGCAGTTGTAGGTATGTTAATTTATTTAGATTTTAATTTTAAAGTCATTTAATTGCAATTTTTAAAATCATTTGATTAAAATTTTAAATTCATTAGGTAATATTGATATATATTGAATATTTCATATATTGCCAAAAATATTTATATGAAATATTTTCAAAATTGTCTTTAAAATATACTCCCTTTCGTTATGCTCTGAGATACCTAAGTAAAATCATCAAAGTGACTTTAATTCAGATTCACTAGTTAATTTCTTGACAAAAATAGTTCCTTTCCATTTTTAAAACCCTATATTGGGTGAAATATGAATAAACGTTTTATTTTTTTGCCAGATCTGTTTTGAAATATTCAAATACAAAGCAGCCAAGCAGATACTATGATAACAAGGGATTCTTCCGTAATCCGATCTAGATTTAACAATATTAACTTTCCTAAATTCTTTAGAAAATAATTTCATTATCTTAATTTCAATTCGTTTGTCCTACTCTGACCCAATTTCGACTGTTTTGCATGTTATTAAACTCATCGCAATTAATGATCGTGTAGTTCTTAAAAGAAACCGGCTATCAAAAAGCAAGAATATCTTCCGCTTTTTTCATTACTGGAATCTCATCTTTCCACAGCATTGTTATTATGATTTAATAGGAAATGTTCACCAAAGGCTGCTACTGGAGCATTTGGAACAGCACCCATAATTTATGAGAAAAAAACTGCTCCAAAATTTGTTTTGTTTAGTAAACAACAATCATTTTCATTAACAAACGAATGATAAAAAGGGCAAAAGATGAAATTTGCGAATTATAAACCTATGAGAATCAATTATACTACCGCAAACAACAGCGAGGTCAAATGTGTAGGACTCTTTCGGAGCAAGGCCGAAATGTACTGTATATAAGCAAAGGATGATTCCATGGATTATCATTCGCATCTTGTGATTCCACAGTTCGAGACACAAGCAAATTTCCTTCGAAATGGAATTCATTCAGGTAAGCACAGCATCTTATATCTTTTAATGTAAGAAAAAGTTCTTCTGGTGTAGTTTTCTATACCTTACAGTTTCCTACATCTTTTTGTATAAAGAAACCCTTTTCTTACCGTACTACTCTGTTCTGCGCAATTATTTGTACCTTAGCATTATATACATTTTCATACCTTATTTTTGTACTTTTTAATATTTTATTTCAGACTTCATTTCCTAATGTACATCTAGATTCCCCTAATATATTTTCAATATATAATAAAACCCTCGCTTGTACGTAACCTCTTTGAAGTGTTTTTTTTTTTTGTCGGTTATACGTTCAATTGTACAAAAGGCCCGATTTAAGTAATAAGTTAAAATTACCTATCTTATATTTTGCATCTCTATGTCAGAGATAGAACAACTTAGTGGATAGCAAATTGAATTTCCAAGCTGGAGAAATTAACTTCGTAACCAGACAAGTAAATTCGAACCGGAAACTATGCTGGTAATAAACACCAAAAATCTGTTGATCAGAATACCATTTTGCTGGTCTTAAGGAGGTGAGGGCTAAACCCCAAAAATACTAGTTTTATAAGTGTTCTTTAAAAAGTATGACAAAATGTGAGTTGAATGCCCCAACCTAATGCCATGTGGCGGCACCCAAGGAAACGTTGAATCTGCAAAACAATTGTCATTCTAATGGATTATGGTTTTAAGCATCTTTATCTGGAAGCAAAATTATGAAGTTCAATTCATATTTGAGATATTTAATTGCTAGATTAAAGAGGAGACCCTACGAATCGCCCGCGTCAGGGGTTACTCATTGGCAAAATGATGCCTGAAGTGGTAGCACCCTAGGTAATATTGAATTTTCTACATATCTATAATTCTAAGGTCATATAGCCTTACGCTAAGGTGCCCAACATTCTGAAACAAAATGATGAAATCCAATTTATAGAGGAAATATTTATAAGCGAAAATACAAGCACCAAATCCCAAAAATGACGCTCATCCGAATGTTCGTCAAGTTTAGCTTAGTGAAATTTGAGTGTATCAACCTCCCTCTCACACACATACACATCCGCATATCAGTGCACCACTCCCCGTGTTGCACCTTGTGAGTAAGATTGTATTTCCTACATATACATCTTTATTCGTTAATGACCTTATAAAGCCTTCCATAAACAACTTCAATATGTCAGGGAAGCTTCTTTTCAATTAAATTTTTCTTAAATTCCAATACCAATTGATTTGTCTTTCAGAAACCTTCCGATTTCCAAGCGTCTGAAAGTCTGGTGACCTTAAATGAAAACAAAACTATACGTTCGAGAGAGAAAAAGGTGAAGGATAGTAAAAATTAATTAAAAAGATTTAACATAAGATCATTTGACTTTTTAACGCATTAAAAGTTTTGAAATGTTTTAAAAATTTCATAAAATATACTGAGCAACATTAAAAAACTAAGGAAAATGAGAAACAATAATTATTACTAGATTATTGAAAAAATTAGCCTCTATGTGATCATTTTTTATATTACATATTTTCATATTGTATGCTATTTTATCATCTTTTATAATTTATTTGGTAGGAAAAAAATTCAATTTTCATTTAGAATATTTAAATCGCTAATGAATTATTCTGTTATTCATTTAAGATGATTTCAAAATTAGCCAAAACAATAGTTATATATAAGTTCCTCCAAATGTATGTTCTAAACCATAAATTAAATTTAAGTTAATCTATATGTTCTTCTAAAATATTTTCTAATATGTTTTAAAATATATGGTTTATAAAATTTATGATGATATTTTTGAAAATAGTTTTAAAATATTTACTTGTGCAAAACTGTTTGGAGGAACTTATACATAACTATAGTTTTGGTTAATTTTGATATCCTCTCAAATGAATAACATAATAATTTATTAGTGATTTAAATATTCTAAATACAAGTCGAATTTTTTGTATATATATATTTTTTTTTGGAAATTATTTTCCGTACTTATCAAATATTTTTTGAGAAATTCTAATATTATTTTATCTTACCTTTCAAATAACACTAATGCACAAAAATGCCAAATTTAAAATTGTAGCAACTATCTATATATGTTTTACAGAAATCGTGTGATTTTTGATTTTTAAATTTTACAAGATTCAGTATGAAAATATCTTATTTTGAGAAATGTTTTTATGCCGTTTTCAGAAATATTATTTTGTAAATTACTATTTTTTTTTTTTCGGTCAAAATATGTCTAACTATCGCTATTCAATTTTGGACTAATTCATGCAGATAAGAAGTTGAGATTTTTTCACACTTTAAACGAAATGAAAAAATTTTTTAATAAAAAATATTGATTTCCAAACTTATTTTGATTCATAACAAAGAGTAGATATGAGTTTACTAGCATTAAAATACATATTAACTAACTCCCTGGCACTGCAGTCTATGTTGAACCTTGGCCGTCTGTTTACTGGCAAATTTTGAAACATGAGATGTTTTCCTTTTTTTACAGCCCTACGCCCAACTCTCTAACTGTTATATTACCCCGGGAACTGCGAATTAAGGTGGCATCCATCTATGTCACAATCAGGACAATAACCATAGCACCTAAAATACATAGGTCCTTAAAAATACATAGGCGGCCAGGTGGCCAATTGGATAGAGCTCTGCTCGTTGGTATCGCTTAATGAGATGATTTTTTTACCCTCGATTCGTTACAAAAATATTAAGATCAACATCATTTTCAAATTACAGAGATTAAACTCCAATTATGACACAAAAACCTAACAAACATGCAGCGATCTTTAAAACAATTGACTTTATTTATAAAAGTGCAACTTTTAGGAAAATTCACAATAGAGCACACATATTAAAACGTCCAGTAACAATATACCATGGCATTTGACAATGACAATATATCATGGCTGCGTTGACCCTCCATGGGGCAGTTACACCAATGAAGAAGAAGATTTGACGTCCTATTGCCGTCCATAACTATTAGCAAAGTCGTACACCTGAGTAGTATAAATTTTCTTTTCACTAGAAAGAAAATGCACCGTTCATTAAAAGATCTTGACTTTTCTTAGACGATTTCTACTACCTTCTCACGTTGTGGTACCTGTGTTCTCGTTGGTGAAACGACTGTATGTTCTGTTTGAAATACGTGGACTACTTTCCATGCCTTACGCTAAATTTTTACAACATTCAACCTGAAATCTTTAAAATAATTTCTATACCTTATGCCCAACTTTAAGCTTAGCAATTATTACCCAACTTAAAATCATCTACATAATTTTTTCGTTCTTTTCTCATTTTGCACTTGCAACAAACGTCTTTAGTATCACTTTTTTAAATAATGTGCTGTACTCTTTGAAAGCTCTCTATGTTCTCTTAAGAAGTTAGCGATATCTTGGTTCTGCCTTTTGTATAGTTAGGTCGGTTTTTCTGATATGGAGGTTCAGTATGTTAATAGCTATGTGAACTTTTCCAATTTCCTCATCTTCAGATTTATGCTAGTATTAAATTTTGCACTCTAGTATTGTTTAACAGTTTTTAACATGAACGTTGAGGACTGCTTTGTAATGAATCATACTTACAGTCAAAGTTAAAAAAATATTTCAGTCATAATCATGTCCTTGATTAATCTGGAAAAAAGAACTATTGACAGAGAAAAAATATAGAGTTAGAAAATAATTCCTTTAATTTTTTTATTTCTTTTGCAGTTGTTTGTAGCAGCTATTGCTTTGGTGGCATGTGTTTCCGGCAAAGGATATAATGTCGGAGGAGGTATAGGTGGACTCGGGGGAGGTATGGGAGGAATGAGTGGACTTTGGCGAAGGTTTGGGAGGAATGGGTGGACATGGCGGTGGAATGGGAGGTGCTGGATATGGACTTGGCGGTGAAATGGGAGGTGCTGGACATGGACTTGGCGATGGAATGGGAGGTGCTGGATATGGACTTGGCGGTGGAATGGGAGGTGCTGGATATGGACTTGGCGGTGGAATGGGAGGTGCTGGATATGGAAGAATGGATGGTGGAAGTGTAAGTAAAAATAACAGTCACAAATTTTTAATTTTGAAATAAAAGTAATAATTTAGAGAACAAAAATAAAAATATTTTTGTTGTAAAACAACATGTTTATAAGTTTAAAATAATGGATTCATAGTTTCTAATAAATGTACAATTATTAAAAGGCGCTGAATAAGAAAAATATAGAATATCTTATTTATACTGCAAGCAGAAAAGAACATGACATACAAACGATAAAGGACCCATGTATTCTCTATAAAGAAACTGGTGAAAATTATAAACAATAAGAACTCAGTCACATCGAATAATACGTGAAAGAAAAAGAAAAAAAAAAAAAAATACGAGAAGAAAATATTAGATAATATTTGTTCATTTAATAAACTTGGACTTGGAATAAACTATTCTATGCTATTTAAATTTCTCATTCAAAAAAAAAATGTCCTAGTGGCGCCATGGATGTTTGTAGTGGTTCGAAATCTATTTTAAACCGTAGGTTCCTGTCTCATATAACTGTAAGAGCGTCACAGAGCCAAGTCGGACTCCTACCTGCAGGTGCTTCGTCACGACAGAAGCTTCCCTTTCCCCTCCATGAGTAGATTACTCGGGAGATGTCCGTCCCACGCTGCATGGCACTGAGGATTAATCACAACGCACACACACACATCAACCGGAAACATCCATCAAAAAATCAAAGAAAAATATATTTGATTTTGTTTATATAAGATCATTTGTCATTAGTTCTATACTCAATGATTCTTCTTCTAGCCCAGACCTTTCTCCATGGGTTTTCAGGCCGCGGGGGAGGGAAGCACGTCTTTCAGGGGTGAGCAGGGAGACGAGAGCGGGAACGTGAGGGGCAGTTACGGTTACCGAGACGCCCAGGGACTCTACAGGATGGTGGAATACACGGCCGGACAGGGCGGGTTCCAAGCGGACGTCAAGACCAACGAACCCGGAGTGGACGGAAAAGAAAATCCCGCCGATGTCACCATGGATGTCCAGAAACCGCCCGCAGGTGTCCAGGAGAGATACACCAGACCGGCAGGCGCTGGGGGACGAGGTGAGAATTCATGGATTAAACAATACATAATCAGTATTAGGTACATGGATTATGTACCTTAACCCTATAACGCATTTAAAGACATTCAATGGCCACAATGGTATCCTGTTACCCTGCCATACTTAAACAGACACCCCCTCCATCCACAGGAAAGCAGTGTGAGGTCAAAATTTATTTTTCTCATACTCAGTTTTAGAGTATAAGGAGTGCTTGGGCTTAATTTCTGCATCTTTTATGGTGGCTAAATTATTTGAAGGCTATACAAAAAAATCTAATGTACGAGAACTGACATGTAATAACTTTAATTTGTCAAAGCACCCAAAAAAATTGTCTTCTCTTGGATACTTGGAGATGAAAAAAGAAAATCTGAAAACTATCCACTTTGAGTTGACACTTTGATAATACGTTAATCACAACTGTACTTTGATAAAGCCAATATTTTTAAATTTCTGGTAAAAGATTAATCAAATAGTTACTACCTCCCCAATCAAGCAAAAAACCAGTTTGCTGCCAAAATACTTTTCGACCATGTGTTTTTAAAGTGCCAGGAGTGTTATGATTGTATTTGTCTCAAATCAAGTGGTTCGTTTCATTTAATTGTATAACAATAAAAGTTTTAATATACAAATACGAACAATTGAAAACTATAAGCTAAGAGAGAGTATTTAAAATGTTGTAATTGCTTTGAAATCCTGAAGAGAAATGAATGCAGAAATTCTCAACAAGACAATTACTTCATCTCCCACATCATCCATATGGTGTGGAAGCTGTTGTCCATTAACGATTAAACTTTTGTCATGTTGTCATTTAGGAAATAAAACGTGATAAATAATACAGTGAGAAATTTCCCAATACGTAAATTAGCATATTGAAATATTTTAGACCTAGAATAGTGCAACCCTTACAAGGCGCATCTTCGGGTGTGGATTTTCTGTAGGGTGGTAGGAGGAAAATGAAATACTTAATAAGTAGAAGTTTAACCTGTCGAGTCAATGACAACCCTTCTCTTCATGAGTAATCAAAGGAATCGTGAGTGCCAATAATGAGGTCTGCCTTACAGTCTCTTAATAAAGGTTTCCCAAATATTATCTTGAACATCATATCTCTTTTAGAACAAATTCACAGCTAGCACAGAATGTGTATCCTACAATGGATGTCTGCTGTGGATTTGAAATGTATTGAAATTGCATATTCTTTGGCGAAAAATGTCAGAAGTCTGGATCAGACTGCCATTCCTACTTTCTTTGCAGATGCAAATACCTTGGCAAAATCTAAATTTATAATTCCTTCTAAGATCAAAACTAAATACCAAATTACAGAACTAAATGTCGACAAAAAAACAGCTACTACTCTCACAAGATTCAAGATGATGTACCACAAAAATATGAAACTTTCTGCTGATAACATTAAAAAATACCGAAAATGTGGCAACTGTCCTGATGTGAGCTTACTCTTCATCAGTCTTTGATTGTCCAGCTGTTGCAGCCGCCACGCATTGTCTGGACCATCCGTCGGAATAGGATTTGTACTAAGATCTGGCATTCAAAATAGTCAATATTATTCCGGGAGCACCGCGAAATTTGATTCCCTTGTACTATTCAGACAACAGCATTAACATAATACCGTTACTAAATTGAAATTTCGATGATATATAGATTATGGAAAATATGTTATGTGTGACGTAGTAGTTATTTTAAATAAAATTAATTTGTTACAAATCAGTAAAATTTTTGAATTCTAGTCCTTACATTATCACTATTCTGTAGAAAACAAGTGGCATTAAAACTCTCCTAGTAATTTGTGGCATTCAATTCCACATTCAAATATCAATATTTACGATTCTTTCCGTCAAACTTTTATGTTTGTTTTATTTCGTTTAGACATTATTTCCCATTTCATTTGAATAAATTTTTCATTAATATATATTGTAAATTGCATATGTGGGATAAAATGCATTTGGGCATTTATTTTCTGTATATTTCGTAGGTGGATATGGAGCTGGTGGAATGAGAGGTGGACTTGGAGGTGCCGGAAGAATGGGAAGTGGCATGGGAGGAATGGGAAGTGGCATGGAAGGAGGACTCGGAGGAGCTGGTGGAATGAGAGGGAGGGCTTGGAGGTGCTGGAGGAATGAGAGGGAGGACTTGAAGGTGCTGGAGGACTTGGAGGTGCTGGAGGAGTGGGAGGAGGACTTGGAGGTGCTGGAGGAATGGGAGGGGACTTGGAGGTGCTGGAGGTATGGGAGGAGGACTTGGAGGTCCTGGAGGAATGAGAGGGAGGACTTGGAGGGGCTGGAGGAATGAGAGGGGAGGACTTGGAGGCTATGGAGGAATGGGAGGAGGACTTGGAGGTGCTGGAGGACTTGGAGGCTATGGAGGAATGGGAGGAGGACTTGGAGGTGCTGGAGGACTTGGAGGTGGACTTGGGAGGAGGACTTGGAGGTGCTGGAGGAATGGGAGGAGGACTTGGAGGTGCTGGAGGAATGGGAGGTCGACTTGGAGGTGCTGGAGGAATGGGAGGAGGACTTGGAGGTGCTGGAGGAATGGGAGGAGGACTTGGAGGCTATGGAGGAATGGGAGGAGGACTTGGAGGTGCTGGAGGAAGGAGAGGAGGACTTGGAGGTGCTGGAGGAATGGGAGGAGGTATTGGAGGAGCTGGAGGAATGGGAGGTGGCATGGGAGGAGGACTCGGAGGAGCTGGAGGAATGGGAAGCTCTTTTTCAGGAATTCCCCGATCAACAAGTGGAAAAAGTATCCATTAGAAGTCTTTTCGGAGAATCTAAGACGGAATCAAACACAGGACTTTCTTCATATTAAAGGAACTACCTCTGCTATGGAAAAAAGAATAGAATATGTGCGAATATAAGAAATATATTATATCATAGGTAAAAATCGGTGTGGGTTTAGGAATTTAGTGGCTGCCATCGTTATAGCGTATATTATATTTCAGAAATATTTTAGGAGAATTTTGATAAACATAATTTTCTTAAAACATTTGGTTAATTATTTTTTAAAAATGTAGATCTTGTTTATAAAATAACTCGCAGTTTAACTCAAAAATTATTTTTATTATATCATTAATTTTTATATTTATTTATGATTTGTTTTAGAACTTATCGCTCCAAATTTTTTTTTTTTATTAATGTTACACAATGAAAATATGTGGGGCCACTATATTTTATAATTATTCCATGTGTTCTAAGATCATCTATTGGTGCTTTTTCGTATGTGTACCTTATGTTACATTTTAGAATTATATTCTTTCTTTTTTTAAAGCTAAAGAAAAAGTTTATATACTTCTGTAAAATATTTTTTTTACTGCATTTTGTTTTAGAGTTCTTGCTCTAGTACTTATTTTACAATGGTGTCTGTGCGTTTATCGCTTAAATTTTGCAATAAATAAAAAAAAAAAATGTTTTTGATTATTTATTTAAAAAATGCATCGAGTCATTTTTATTTATATCTTTACTTACATGATTTTAAATCCACAATACAAAAATATATTAGATTACTTTTTATATAGTTTATTTTATCAGGACTAAAGTGATTTTTTTTTTTAATTATTTGCACAATATTAAGGAAATGTTAAATATGAACAATTCTATTAAAACATATATCTATATAAATAAATGTTTGTATGTAATTCCAAAGTAACTTAAAAATTATGACAATTTGCATTCTAATTTTTTTTTTAATTCTTATTCTTTAGCATTGTGTCCAGGCAAAAACAAATATATTCAAATTATTTTTTATATTTATTTTATTTATACAAAAACCACTTTTCTGTCACAGAAGTCAATCTGAAATATCTTTCGTCATATGGCGCCATCTACTGTCGAGATTTTAGGGTTTTCTTTAATTCAATTAAATTAATTGTTAAAAAATCACTTAAAATTAATTATTTACATTTAAGTAACTTGCTTAAAAATTCTATTTATTTATGTGATTGTTTCCTTTTATAAAATGATTTGTTTCTATTTTATTATTTTTATTTGATGAACCATCACCTACCAAGATGACAATTGTACTGTGCATTGTGCCAAATGTGTTCAGAACTGATTCGCTGAACCAGAAGTTATTGTCCACGCCCCCCCTCCCCTTTATGGTCAGGACAGTCACTAACTGGTCTGATCATAAGGTCATACAGGGAGACTTTATAATTTTCTTTCAAGAAGTAAATCTCGTTTTCACTAATGGAATTAAATGACTTATGTGAGAGGAGAAAGTGCAAAATTTCTGTAGATATTATCTGGCTCAATGTTGATAACATATTTCGTAATATCCAAGCTGACGAATATATACAATTTAGATGTGGTATGGTTTGCCTATAGTTTGATTGTGAGTTTGAATATGGTCTAATACTGTCAAGCCATATGATAATGAAGCAAGTGCTAAATTAAATAAATCTGATGGCCTGATGAGAGGAATTTATTGATTGATTATTAGAGGAATTTATTGATTAACAGCATATTAATTAATAGTAAATTAAATTAAAAAAATCATAATAGTTGCAAGTATTAAAAAAATAAAAAGAATATCTTTTAAATGTGCTTTCCCCTTTTAAGATTTTAATGAAACTGTTACTGACGAGTACCTACAGTTTGGGTTTGGTATGGTATACGTGTAGTTTGGTTGTATTTTTGAATATGGTCTAATGCTGTCGAATTAAATAAATCTGATGGCTGGATCTTTTATGCGAGGAATTTATTGATTAACAGAATATTAATTTGTGATGAATTAAATAAAAAAAATAATCAGAGTTGTAAATAATACCAAAATTAAAAGGAATTTTATTCTTAAATATGCGTTTCCAACCTTTTAAAAGTATAATGAAACTGTTATAAAAATAAACTTCTCCAAGGATTATATCATAAACATTTTAAAACATTTACATAATTTTAATAAGACTTAAAAAGCTAGATCATAAAAACTAGTTAATTTTCATATAAATAATTATTACATATATATTAAACAATATTAAAAGAAGATTTTTGATGTGTTGTAGCAATTTTTTGAATAGCATGATATGGATAAGATTTTGAAAAACAATACATTTATTTACATAGGAATGGAAATATTATATTACAAAAATTACAACTGTATAAAAATATCCTCCCAACATGTAAAATTTAAATATATTATAACATATATAATAACATATCATAAGAATATAACATCATCAATACAATATCAATAACAAGAGAAATACGTTAAGTGGTTTTTGTTAAATAGAAATATCATATTACACTTTAATAAATAATTCCATTCAGTAGTTTCAAATTTATTGCAGAATAGAAGAAATTATTTTGTCAATAACTTGACAAAGTAATTCCTACTAATTCAACAAAGTAGATGTGGTTATTTCTTTGATAATATATTAAAATGTGCAAAACCTGTTTGAATCAAAGCATGTTTGTGTATAATTATTTTTGGTGTGAATAAAAAATACGATAAATATAAACCATTTAATTCACCTCTTTTTTGCAATTGGTAATTATAAAAAACACATAAGTAATATGTTACTTCAAATTCTTTACTTTTTTAATTAAATATATTGTTTTCATTTTTGGTGAGGTGACCATGACCATGTTATTGTGAACAAGTAATGCTACTGCCTTTATATGTCTGTACATCTTAGTATAGTTACAGACCACCTACTGATAAAATTGTTTTCGTGCGAAATTAACACAAAAGTAGCTGAATTACATTAAAAACAATTGATTAAAAAAGATAAAATAATACTATATGTTGATTTAATATAACTGTTATATATAAATGTTATTTAATACAACAAATAACAAAACGCATTATAAGAATTGAAATATTTGATTTTGTAAATGATTTTTTTTTTTTTTGTTAGTGAAATCTGAACAATACGATGTTTGTTTAAAAACCCAAAACACAACAACAAGGTTGTTTATTTCGCATGAAACAACTGTGCCACAGGAAATAAATGTTATTTTCTGTTGGTAATCCATAAAAATAACATTTTATCAGACTGAAATAAATGTTTTTGCAGATTTTCTGCATACCGACTTAGATTCCAACTATTTATGATAAATCTATGAATCTATGTGTTGAATTTAAGCACAAAAGACAAAGCATTAGCTCCATTGAAGACATATCAATAGCTCAGATGTTTGCATCCAAAGATTTCTTTACTTATGAAAAGAGTTGTTTCATTATAGAAATACCTGCTGATCATCAAGCAATAATCGCTGAACTTTACTTAGAACACTCAGCATCTAAAATTATTTTACAGGAGAAATAGTTTGCTTTAATGAGAATAAAAATACTACTTGCAGATTAAAAATTCCAATTCCTCACTGAAAGAGTGACTAAGAGTCTCAAAAGAATTTGGTTGAAATGCTGCGTCACTAATGTGATCTGCCAAATTTGCTGAAATTACCGTCTGTTAAAAGCTCACAGAAGCATTATTCAGAGCAGGCTGACTTCGAGGAGGGTTGAATTGAAGATAGATTTGTTCTATACATTTTTATAAAGATTTTGCAAAGTTGATGAAAGATACATTGAAAATAAATGGTCACTATGTTATTAATTAAAGCAAATTTTTGCTAAGTATTCAGGTTTTATTTTGTTGTAAAGGGACAGAATTTGTCCATATCTTATACCTTTGTATGAAGAGGTGATGTGGTCGGGAAAAATAAAAATAATGTTTATTCCTCAGGCCACTGATCAATTGAATCACAATGTCTCAAAAGGAGCGTGATCTTAAATGAGCAATACGTAATGA
>BPLR01014271.1:0-12919 GCA_021605095.1 Caerostris extrusa | reverse complement strand
AATTCTTAATACAAAGTATCAAGCCTCAAACAATCCTTTTTTTTTTCCTTTCATCAGTGGTTATCATTTGTTGTGTGCAATGTTGAAGATTTAAAAGCAAACTAGTGTACTACTGGGTCCAAAAAGTAAGACCAATTTTCAATTTAAAATTCTCGGGGCTTATAGAATTTCAATTTTTCTTTTTCTTTTCTGGTTACTGGCACTGTACTTGACATCTGTGTGAACTTTGTGTTTGAGTTACGCTTAGCTTTGTGAGACGCTAAAAGTGATTTCGGCGATTTTTGAAATGTCTGAATTAATTGAGCAAAGAACTAGCATTAAATTTTGTTTGCGGAAACGTATAGAATGTTGAAGACAAAGAGACCTCTGGACGACCATCAACCTCAGCCAACGAAGCTCACGTCCAAGAAATTAAAGATTTTGTGCTACGTCGGTTTACAATTAGAGACCTTGCTGAATTTGTTGGAATTTCAAATGGATTGGTCAATTCCATTTTGGGCCTCAAACGCGTCAAATCTGATTGGTACCGAAAACACTGAATGCGCCAACACACACTGCATTGATTCTTCGTAACTTTTCGCCAAAAATGAAACACACATCTTTCCACAACCACCGTATTCACACCGTGCGACTTCTGGCTATTCCCTAAAAATCAAAAAGACCACTCCGGGACACCGTTTTGAGTCAATTGAGGAGATTCAACGTGAATCGCCATGCGCTTTGAAGGCTATCCCTGCCGATGACTTTTTAGCATGCATTGAGGATTGGGAAAAAAGTTGGCATAAGTGCATTGTGTCCGGAGGGGATTACTTTGAAGGCGATGAAATAAATTTGAATGAATAAATTAAGAGTTTTTGAAAATAAAAAAAAATTGGTCTTACTTTTTAGGCACAGTAGTATTACTGCCATTTAGTGATTAAGTTCCTAAAAATAAAGAAATTATAAAAATGAAGGGAAAAGAATTGAAATTTTCCTCTGATATTTCATTTGCGAATTTTCCTTTTAAATGTACAGGTTTGGTTTGTCGCTCTACGGTCATCTTGGGCACAGTTTAGGGCTAAACAAACCGGGACCTACAGTTTAAAGCGGATTCCGAACCACTACAATCACCCATGTCAGCACCGGGACTCGAACTCAAAACCTGTGGTACCAGAGCCACTCAGCCATCAGACCCTCTTAAATGTAGAGGGAAAAAAAAATGATGCAGCACCCTAGGTAACGTTGAATTTGCTTAATGACTGTTGTTCTAGCGTTAAATCACCAGAAAATACCAGAAATTAAAAAAAAAAAACATAAAAAATAACGATTCATTAGGAATTAAAAAAAAAACTACTGTTGGTATTTTAATATACTTCTAAAACAATTTCTCTAAATTTAAATCTAATTACAATTTAATTCAAAATTTACCCAAAAAATAATAACAGATAATTTTTAAACTTTTCAAATTTATACTGCTTGTGTAATTTTTAAAACAATGAAGTAAAATAATTTGATAGTTCGAAAAGACAAACAGAAGAGACTAAATCAATTTAAAAAAGGGCATTCAATCTGAAATTTTGATTTAAAAAAAAAAAACAATTTTTAAAACGGTAAATAATTATGTTGAAAAAAAAATGTTTTTAATTTTAATACCATCTCTTCGTCTTGCATATTTAAAAACATACATACATTAATAAAATTAGCCATTTACCAATTTTCAACGAGATGCTATATAAATAAAACTTTATTTTAAACGTATTCAATTATATTGAAGGTTTATTTCTTTATTTCAATAGACAAATAATACAAATTTTATGCACTTATTAATAAATCAATTTTATTAGTACAAAAACAGTCAAAATGTTTTCCAATGATGTACACTTTAACCTGAGGTCATTCCCCACTACAACAGCAAGTATGTAGCAGATTCAACATTAACCAGGATTCACCATGGATGGCCTGTCACATGGCTACAATATTTTTCCAGCACAAATCGTAACGAATTTCCTAGCATAGTATTTTGTGATTCACACCCTCCTCAAGGGTCAAACGAATGGTATTCCTGATAAAAGAATCTATTGATTTGGCATCGTTGTCGAATTTGAGAATCAAGCACTAAACACATCATAACTGTCGCCAGGTAGCTTAATGAAAAACATTTAAAACAAATTTTAAGTTATTAAAATTAAATCAATTTTTCAATTAAATGAAATATCAATTAGAAATACAACTTCATAAACAATTTTTCTTTTATTTAATTCTGATTGTAACTTTATTTATGGCTTCCACTTATCACAATTTATGTATTTAAATTCTTAGAGAGCTTTATTTATTTATTTATTTAAATTATTAAAAGCTGCATACTGTTAATGTCTCCTTTCGGCTGCATTGCCTTATTTCTTCCCCTAGCGTGCATGCGTGTTCGATACATTGTACCTACTTTTCATATTTTTATGTAACTGAGCTATAACGGGGCATCCATTATATATAACTAAAGATGGTGGTAAAACGCTGCAAATGATGCCTAATTGTGAAACACGGAATTCTAAACTAAACCATGTAAGATTATTTTAGATGAAAATTAATTATATTATGCATCACGGGTTTGTTTAGATTCAAAGAAATTATATTTACAAATCAAGAAAACAGTTACAGCGTATGCACATCTATGATGATCAATAATGAATAAAGTTCTTCAGCTTACTTCTTTTCTGTTAAAAATATTCCACCATATAGAATAATTTTTTTACATAACTGTATTTAATGTTAATTCTAAAATACCCCTAATAAACTACTACTTAAGCTTAAAAAAATTTCAATATTTATTGAATATATTATATGTTTATAATGATGTTTTAATATCAAACCAGCTATAATATTAAAATCAATTAATTCTAAATCTGATATTGTATAATGATATATAAATATTAAGCATTAAATTGATGAAGATAATATTTTTCCCATCAATAAAATTATAGTACCACATTCAAGTACAATTGTGTACTTAAATTTATTTAAATATATAACAACAGCTCTTTTAATTCGGCATGTTGTGAAACATGATTATACAGAATCATCAAGCATCAATATAGTTTTAACAGAAGTACAAAAGGTAAATCATTCTAGATAAAAATTTTAACAATTAAAACATGTACATATTTAATATGATTGTGCACATTTTAAACCAGTGTAGACAATAAAAATATCCGACTAAATATTTCGACATTCTAACAGCTATAAAATCAATATTTGTTCACTAACATTCATTTAATTGAATATTTTTGTATTAATAAACACACTGTACATGCTATTTATTAAATATTAGAAATAAATTTATAGTCATGCAGGTCATACAAAATGTTTCCCAATCGTGAAATTCTCAACATAATTACATGCAAAGTAGAAAAGAAAATTTCAAATGACTTTTAACAAGAAAAGGTCTCCACTGAATTTCCAAATAGAAAATTCCACAGATAAAGATCAGAAAAAACTGTCAGCTTTACATTAACTAACAATAGTTTTAAAATGGTTTTTCTTACAAACTTTAAATTATCTGAAAAGAAACTGAATTTGATTTTCCACTACTTATTCATAGAAATAATATCAACATGACTAGATACAGCATAAACACTTTGAAAGCATTAAACATTTAGTTATAGTTTGAAACCAGGAAAAGATTCATACAAAAGCAAAATTTTAGAATTATTATAAATTAAAACATTTTTAATAGGGATTTAAAATTTCTCATACATCACTAAATCAATACACAGCAAAAGAAAACCATTTTATGTAATTAATTATGTGCTTCCTCAAAAAATTAAAGACACTTCAGAGATATCTGAATAGAAAATTAAGTTGATTTTCCAGTACATATTTATATAATTATTATCAATTTGACTAGAAAAACATATATGTCTGCGAGCATTAAACAAATTAATTACAGTTTGAAATAGAGAAAAGAATTATACAAAGGGAAAATTTTAGAAATATTATGTATTAAAAATTATTAAAAAGAGATTTAAAACTGCTCTTTTCAATTATAACATTCCTTAATAAAAGAAAATAAGCTATAAATCAATAGACAGAAAAAAAAAAAAAAATTGCTATCTGATGGAATAAAATAAATTTTATACAATGTAATCAAAATAAACTGTGGTGTGCCAGAATGATGATGTTCACGAACCTGTGTTGGTCCGCTGGAGGACACCTGTTTTATGGTAACAGCTCAATTGTATATTCCAAGCAAAAATTGAAAATAATCAAGTATATTTCATTATTTTTTGTAACCGCACCACTTTGTCCCAAATAAACCGGAATTAAAAAAGGGAAATGTGATAGTTGAATTTTTTTCCCCCTTTTGGAGCTGTTTCTCATAAATTGCCAATTTTCATGTAACTCGTTTCACATTGGCATTCTACATGGAAGGAAATATTTTAAAAGTTGAATTTTTCAAAATGCGCTAATTTTTTCAAAGTCGAGAGCCGTCGTTATACTTAATATTGAAAATACTGCTTCTCTGAAAAAATATATGACCTTGAATATCGATTATAATCAGAAGATAAACATTTACAATGAATTCAATGAAAAATGGGTGATTTTTTTTTAAAGCAGGATAAAAATATTCGATTTCTTTGCTTTTATTCCTGTACAGAATTTCTCCAATCGACATATAAACAAACAACTTCAAATCATTGTTCCTGAATGATGTTAGATAGGATTTAAAAATTCCTTCATTCTAAATACATGAGCAGCTCAGTTGAATCTATTCATCGTAATAATTTTTTTAATATCTGGGACTTTAGAGCATTTATAAATTTCTGCGTTGTATCCTCTTCTCATACAATCACTTTCCTTAACACCTCCAAGAATAGCCCTTAAAATCTTCCGCTCAAATATACCCAAATGGTCCTCATCTGATCCATGTTTCAGAGCCATGTATCAAAATAGGTCTAACAAGGGTTTTATAAGACAAGAATTAAATTTTTCTGCATATGTATTGTGATTTAAACAGATTTTTTAACCCATAAAATGCCTTTTTGGCAGACATTGGCAGAACTATTGCCTTTTGCCTGTTTTTTATTTCAGATAATATATTATTATGATGATTAATTTCTGATCCTAAGTATTTAAAATTAAGTACAAATTCAAAAGTGTAAGTGCCCAAGGTAATATTGGGTGTATCCCGACAAATATTTCTTGAGGAAAGCATTTTTTCGTCTTTTCCTGGTTTACGTTTAAATGCGAAGCGTTTGCTGACAATTCAAAAACTCGAGAAGCTTCCTCTAAAGCAACAAAAGATCTTACAATTGATTACAAATTGAAATAATTAAAATTTTAGAGGATACGACGCTAAAAGAAAATTTAGATGAAAAAAAATTCACACTAATTATTATACCTTTTCACTCAAAGCAACTTTGTTTCGCGTATATTTGGCTAGTGTAGCGATTCCGCCGAGAAACGCAAACAAAGCGGATACAAAAAAAATGACAAAACCAAGATCAATGGGACTGATATAGCTGTAACTGCATTTAAGAAATGCAAAAAGGACTTGGCAGAAGCAGCCACACTTTACCCTCCGTGTTAAATGCACCTTTGGCTATTGTGGTAGATGCCTCGGATACAGCAATGGGTGCCGCCTTGCATCAACAAATTGAGAAAGAGTGGCAACCACTTGGTTTTTATTCAAAAAAAAACTTTCACCATTTCAACGGAATTACAGCGCCTATGACAGGGAACTGCTAACTGCATACATGGCTGTTAAGTATTTTAGACATATGATAGAAGGTCGTCCATTTACTATTTTTACCGACCACAAGCCACTTACATTTGCTTTTAGGCAGGAAAAGGACAAATGCTCACCAAGGCAATTGCGTCACTTGGATTACATTAGCCAGTTCACAACAGATATTCAGCATATGAAAGGAATCGACAATGTAGTTGCTGATGCACTTTCCAAGATTAACATCCGTCATCGAACAAGCCCCTAGCACCCCACCGGAAATGGCCAAGTAGAGAGATTACACAGACAGCTGAAGGCAGCAATCAGATCTCACAGTACCAGCCAGCGGAGTACAGTTGCTCCTACTATCCTCCTGGGATTCAGGGCTGCATGGAAAGAGGACCAACAAGCAACAACAGCAGAAATGTTGTACGGAACTCCCATACGACTGCCTGGGGAATTTTTAAGTCCATCATCTAGTACAATTGACCCCGCTACTTTCGTGGGCAAGCTTAGAGAAACTATGCAGGAATTGTTGCCACTGACTCCTAGACAACAAGCGCATCGAGCAGTATTTGTAAGCAAAGACCTGTCAACATGCAGTCACGTAGTCCGAAGGACTGACACCATTAAGAAGGTAAGAAGGGTCTCCAGCCACCTTACGAAGGACCATTCCAAGTTCTAAGTCGAAGTGAAAAAGTTTTCAAACTACTTATCCATGTTCGTCAGAGTGTAGCTAATATTGACCGCCTCAAACCTGCCTAAATATCCAAAGAAGAGAAAAATTCACCTTCCAAAACCGAGCAAGTGCTTAAGGAATCATCACAAGAATACACAACAGCTACGCCGCCAGCTACTAAGATTATTCCAACAAAAAAGGTAACACGTTCAGGCCGGCATGTTCATTTTAATAGAAGATATTTGTGATGAATGAAAAACTCTCGCTAACGCTGGGGGGGGCTACTGTAGCGATCCCACCGCGAAACGCAAACAATGCGGATGTATACAAAAGTGCTGTGTGATACGTCGCTTGGCGGAGGAATACAGACGGTGGGAAACAGAAAAGCACAATCAGGACAGTTGGGAAACGGCAGTCGATCTGTAAGCATCCCTCGAATCACTCGTTGCTGTTTTAAGTGCAACATGCTTGTATTATTTTAGTATTTATGTAATTTTATTAAAGTTAATGTTATTAAAGTAGTATGGATTAATTTATACCATCATCATGTATATTTAATTTCGACATTACTACAATTAGCACTCCTAGCATGTAATTGTCAGTTTCCACTTTTAAAACTAATGTTTACTTTTCCAAACTCAGTAATAGAATAATTCATAGGCATTCAGCAAAACGAAAGTGCTTCGTTTTTATAAATAAAAGGAGGTTTCAACAATTCTTTCTAATTTTCTGTTCAGAAAAATCTTAAATTATTGTTTGTTGCTACTCCAAATAATTTGAGATAAACTTTCCCTATAGTTTATTAATGATTATGATAATAGAGAAAAAATATGTATTAAATCATATTATAGGAATAGTTGGCAATTACAATTTTAACTATTTTTTATTATTTACCATTTAAATGGAACTTATAAGAACAGAAAAATCTGATTAATAATTAAAATATCAATTAATCGTATCAAAAATTTCAGATTTTTTGTTATTAATGTATGAGTATTCTGATTATTTATAAAACTGTAAATGATCCATCAGGAAACTTTGCCACATTAGGAAAGAGATTTCAAAAATAAACTTAATAATAGTTGTGCATATTTAATAAAAACTACTTTAAAATAGTCTATATTAATTCTATGTAAAAAAAAAAAAAGTCCAATTAATACTTAAAAGTATAAAGTCTTTCTTTAGCATTTAATTTAAATATCAGCCATATTTAAAACAATACTTTAGACGCAGAAAATCTAAACAGTGAATTTCGTTCCGCACCAAAAAAATAATTAAAATGTAGAAATCTTTTGCTAAAACCCTCCGCTGTCACGTGATGTATGTTGTTTTTAAACAACAAAATTTTATATACGTTAACCCCCATAACCTATAAGCATATAAGCAATGTGTTGAAATCATGCAATATGATTGAAAGCTGAAACATACAACAATATTTATTTTTTACTGTGTTTATTTTTTCCAATTTTAGAGAAAATTATACACTTTTAACTCTTTTCTCTTATGCTTTTATAACATTTTATGAAACGTAAAACCCAAATGAAATATTGTAATAAAAAATTGCATTTGTATAAAATTCCATTGCTATTATATTTAATTTATTTTCTGAAGTGCACAGATATTTAAAATATTTTTTTTTTAGCAAAATGAGTAGCAATTGAAAAACTTAAATAAATAATGCATGATGTTCCACAAGAAATATAATAGAATTTAATGATTATTAAATTTTATGTGACAGATTTATGTTGACAATCCTAAACGATATTTTAAAAAGAAAAAGAAGTATAAATAATTTTATATATGGCAAATGATTGGTGTGATATGTATGATTTGATTCTAATGGTATTCACTGAACTAGTTCGTTTCTTATGTAGATTTTCCCGTTCTCATTCTAAGAACCTACTGTAAGGGAATAGTAACAAGAATTTATAATGGTACTCCAGCAACTATTTAATTTCTCCATCCCCCAATTTCCCACAAAAGGTTACCTTGAAAAACACCCCATTGCAAGGAATTTTTCGCCTTGCTTTAAAGTGGCAAATAAGCTCCAAAAGCAATAACTGTAACCGGGGGACTCAATTTAAACATTAATGACAATGAATTAAAAATTTTTTTCATATTTGCTATATTATTAGTAGTAGTTCGAAGTAGTTTAGTGATTTCAATATTAATATAATAGTAAAAATTCTCAAAATAATCTATTCCAGTTGACATTTTTGTATTGAAAATATTCAGGAGCAATAGTGGAAGTGAGAATTACGTTTATATTAAAACAGATTAAATAAAATCAAAACAGAGTATATGTTAATATTTTCAGGTATGGTCGAGGTATATTTTTCTTTTTAAAATTTTTTAAAATTTGTATATTTGCTGACGCAATTTATCAGACCATAATACTTTTTTAACTTGAATTTTAGATTTATACTATTATTCAGTTTTAATATGGCACCTTGTATGGAAAACTCCCGGGATTTTGAATTAGATTTAGATCCAAATGAACATGAATAGTTAAAGCCTGAACATGAAGAATACAAATTGTATGATGGAATTATAGAAAACTCTGAAAAACTTGTTGAAATACTCATCTTATTAATTAAGTGTAAATATGCTAAATTTGATATATCTGGCATAAATAGTAGTACAGAATTGGACAATAAGCAATGTTATGACTCTAGCGATTGTTTTACATCTGCAGACGATTATAAAGATAAATATGCAAGTATAACAATAACGGCTTCACAATACAAAGTGTGCGAAGGTCACAAAAGTTATAAATTTCTCAAAAGATGGGCTATTTCATTTTGGGAAAGAAATCCAAATTATGAAAATTTTACAAGTAGTATAGTGTGGGCTGAAATAATTGACGAATTAAAGGAAAGGTATATAGACAACCCTGGCCCATGGAAAGTTGTTGAAAGGGTTAATGGAGAACATATCCCATTGAACGATATAATTGAAAGTAAAGACACTGATAAATTGAAATTGAAGGAAATCTTAGAGAAACTAACCTAATATACTTGGCAGAAGAAGAAGGCTTTTAAAGAAAATTTTCTATTCTTTCAATTTTATCTTAAAATGTAGACTTCTGAGTTATTAATATTCGTCCGAATTCGTGTATTTGTTTCTTAGAAATAATGAACAGAAAAATATACAAAAACTATTGTATTCTCTTAATAAATTCTATGAGTATTGTTATAAAAAGACACACTGCAGAATTGTTATTACGTATCCCCATATCCACATAACGAAAAGGGGCTTTATCTAGTACGAAGTGCCAGTAAACAGTTACTCAAACGAATCTGAATAGCTGAAAATTTCTAGCCTGCCTTCCTCCTTTACCTGCAAAGCCCCTACTGTGATCAATTTTCATTTTCTTTAAAAACAGAATGAATTATTTTTTATATATTTGCTTAATTATTGTAACTTGCAAACAAAAAAATTATTTTGATACAATTTTAAATTTTATTTTCGTCTTTATTTATTCTGCTCATTTTATTTTAACCTACTTCGTTTGGTAAGTATTTTGGAGTATATCTGTGGTTTAGTATTTCTGGTTTACTTTGAACATTATTTGCATGGTGATAGCTCTAAAACAAAAAATGTCATTATAAGAATATTTTATTCTAGTTTAAATATTTTGTGCTATACTAAGTCTGACTCGTGGCAACATGCTCAACTAGCTTGCAGGAAGGCAGAGACTCGAAACTTCTGGTGACATTGTTGCAATCCCGAATTTTAGAAACAAGTAGACCCATTGGCGATTGGGACAATGTGTATAAACCATCAATAGTCAGGATGCCTATTGATTTTTCCCATATGATATGCAAATACAAGGTCCCTTAGAGTCCTCCCAGGAGGCACTGTCATACCAGTCGGTGTACTATTCTTGGTATACATGAAACTCACCAATGTTCCTCCTCACCTTTTTAACTGGTAGGGGCTACATAATCCCAGGTTTGGGAGGGGGCGTGAGGTGTGGAGCAACGAAAAATGCAGTAATTGAATACGAATACAAAAATTACTTAATGACCAAGAATTGGAAAAATTCCATAATTAGTTTAGTTTTAACTATCTCTCCAGTATTTTAAAATTATATAGTAAAAACCAAAATAATTAAATTTTGCAAAAATGAGAAACTTTTCATTAAATTTTAACAGCAGAATAAATATAAAGATGAAGTGAATACATTAATCTAGCTATCGACTAGATCACAACACTATAAAATTTGAAAGAGGACAAGAAAATTTGAATAACAAATAAAAAATTGAAGTTCCACACACACTACATGTTTATCATAATACTAAAAATATTAAATAAGTATAAGAATATCTTCATAAGAATAAATAAGAATGATTTAATAAGAATACAAAAACTTTTTTTCTTTTTAAAAAAGCTAACGCTGGACATTACACCTTAAAGTCATTTATTACTGGCATGGTAGATTATGTAGTTCGGCGTGACTACATGGGATCTGATAAACAAAAGTAGTTATAAAAGGGAATATTTGAGTAATGCCTTCCGAGAGAACTTTCAAGAGCAACTAGTCCATTTTTGGTGTTTTATGTTGGAAGAAAATTTTACAACCTGTAACCAGACTGTCGTACAGAGGGACAAAACACCTTGACCCCTTCAGAAAAAAACAGCTTTTGATCTAATCGTCCTGACTTGTTTGGATGGACGAGGAATTCGAATTTAATTTCAAAACTTTCAGAAAAACAGTTCGTTGTTAATTTAACTCTACATTTAATTTTCTAATGAAATTCCAAGATAGGATTATGGTTGAGGTTCATTTTCCTCAAATGTATATATTTAGCAATACATTTAATGAATTGTAATAACACTATTTTAAATTAAATAATGAAAAATATAATTTTAGCAAGAATGTATATTATCAAGATAATATATATCATATTAATGTTACTGAAACTACTTTTCAAATGTACTGTTTTATATTAATTTTGATACAAGAAATTGTTTTGAGAGCTATGCTATATTTATGAAACTGTATATATTTTCACCACATAATGCTGTGATCAAAAAGAGAGACCAATTTTTATTTTTTCAAAAACTCTTTATTTATTCTTCCAAATTTATTTCATCGCCTTCAAAGTAATCCCCTCCGGACGCAATGCACTTATGGCAACTTTGGTCAATGTCATCGGCAGGGATTTTTCTTTCTGAGGTTATTATTTCTTTTTCACTTTTTATTTCAAGTACTAGTTATACTTGATATGTTTTAATTCTTGTTCAACTGTTAAGATATTATGATCTATTTCATCTGAAGTTTTATTCATTTCTTTCTTTTTCAAATTTAATCATCTTACTTACTACTGTGCCCAAAAAGTAAGACCAATTATTTTTTTTTCAAAAACTCTTTATTTATTCTTTCAAATTTATTTCTTCGCCTTTAAAGTAATCCCCTCCGGACACAATATACTTATGCCACCTTTTTTTTCCAATCCTCAATGCATGCTAAAAAGACATCGGCAGGGATGGCTTTCAAAGCGATTCACGTTGAATCTCTTCGATCGACTCAAAACGGTGTCCCCGGAGTGGTATTTGAGTTTAGGGAATAGCCAGAAGTCGCACGGCGTGAATACGGTGGTAATGGAACGATATGGGTTTCATTTTCGCCGAAAACGTCACGAAGAATCAATGCAGTGTGAGCTGGCGCATTCAGTGTTTTCGGTACCTATCGAGATTTGACGCGTTTAAGGTCCAAAATGGATTTGACCGATCCTTTTAAAATTACAACATCATCAGCAAGGTCACTAATTGTAAATCGACGGTTTGCAAGCACCAAATCTATAATTTTTGGGCGTGAGTTACGTCCGTATCCTATTTCTTCTCATGTCTTAAAATTTGCATGTTTCCTCTCATTCCTGTAATTAATATATTCTGTATGTTTTCCGCTTAGAACTGAATTTTCATCTAGTTAAAACACTTATTAGCAAGACACAGCTTTTTTTTCTTCGGCAGTTGAAGTAATTAACATTTGAACCCTAGCTTTCAAACTAACTTTAAATTTTCAAAACAATTTGCTCTTACAACGTTAAATATATATGTATATATATATATAAAAGAGAGAGTAATAAATAAATAGATGAATGGATAAAATAATGGCCAGAAGTAAGACGTTATGTAATTTAAACTTCATGTCGGTTTTTTTTAATAATTCATTAATTAAAAGTAAGCACTTGTCAATGTTAATCAAAACACTATTTTTTCAGCTTTCAAATATTCAATTGTGTGCATCATTTGTGTGATTTCTTATACTATTCCAACTTACGAAAAAAGAAAATAACTAAAATTTCTAATGAAAAAATTTAGGTACCAAATAAAGAAAATTTAATAAATCGCTTCAATAATAATATACAATTAAAAAGTTATTACAAAAAAAAATTCTATTAAAAATTTATTACAAAAATGTGGTTTATAGTAAAAATTATTTAAATAAACTGGGTTTTTTTCCACACATGTTTTAAAGGGGCCTAATATTTTTGTGAGCATTTTTGTCTCATTTTTGAAACACTTCATAATAA